>ML285044.1:5857-69541 GCA_005239495.1 Nicotiana undulata
GGGGGGGGACTGTGTAGTTGTTCTATGCGACCGCATTTCATTCCTCGCGGTCGCGGAGAGTAGGGCCAGGGCTATTGTGCGATCGCACACTCGAGTTCGCGATCGCGTAGTGTAGGAAAATAGCCCACTATGTGATTGCATCTCTTACTTCGCGATCGCATAGACCAAAAACGCCAAGCTTTTAAAGTCTAAAAACAGAATGCTCATTACGGGATTTTACCATTTTTCACAATCTTCTTCTTCTCCACACCTCTTAGGTGATTTTTGAAGAGCTTCTTTAACATAACCTCTTAGGTAAGTAATTCTAACCTTGTTTTCTTCCATTTTTATTAACATCCACTAGATTCTAGGCCTAAAATCATGTGATTGAGGGTAGAAAATTAAGGATTTAGGTAGAGTTAGGGATTTTTTTATTATTTGGAAATTTGACCTCGTTTTTGGGTCGGATTTCAAAATAAATTATATATTCGGGCTCGTGGGTGAATGGGTAATCAGGTTTTGGTCCGAACCTCGTGTTTTGACCAAGCGGGCCCGGGGTCGATTTTTGCATTTTTTGGAAGAATGTTGGAAATTCTATAATTAAGCATTAGAATTGAATTGTATTGATATTATTGGGTCAATTATGTATAGATACGATTGATTTGGAGTCGGGTTCGAAAGGAAAAGCGGTGTTAGAGGCTTGATTTAGATTCTTGGAGTCGAGTTAAGTGTTTGGCATAACCTTAGCTTGAGGGAATAGGTGTCGGGTCATGTGTGCTACGTGTTTATTCCATGTTCAATGTATAGGTGAGGTGACTAGTACCTATACATTGTTTTCAAGCATGCCCGTGAGTCGGTTCTTATGGTATATGTGTTTTTCTTCGATATTCATTGTGTTATGAAGTAGATTTCATTTTGGAGATTATTCAATTGTTGGAAATACTTGGTTGTGAACACTGTTGATCAGTTGTTCGGTTGAGGATTATTTTGTTAGTTATACATTTGAGTGAGATTGGTTATAGTTCTGTCCCTTGCAGGAACGGTGATATTTCTGTTATTGTTCCCTTGCCGGGATGTTGTGATTTATGGTTTATGTTGTGGAATTTCCTTGCCAAACTGTTGTTCTCATTATTGTTTGGGTGAGGAAGAGTGTAAAGCACGAAGGGTGATGCCGTGTATTTATTTATTGCATTGAGAGGATGAGAGTGTAAAGCACGAAGGGTGATGTCGTGCCATGATTTTATATTTAAAAGCACGAAGGATAATCCCGTGCCGTTTTATTTATTCATTGCATTGTGAGGATGAGAGTAAAAGCACGAAGGGTGATGTCGTGTATTTATTTACTTGTTTTGGTGAGGATGAGAGTAAAAGCACAAAGGGTGATGTCGTGCACTTGTTTTGGTGAGGATGAGAGTAGAGCACGAAGGGTGATGTCGTGCACTTGTTTGTTCTATATGTTTACTTCTTGTTGCTATTTTCGATACTTAAACTGTTGCTTTGTTCTGTGATTCAGTATTGTTTTCCCCTTGTCCCCAGCATGTTCTTCCCCGTTTTACACTTAACTGTTTATTTCCTGCCGTTATTCCTGTTATACATTATTGAATTGCACAGGTGGTTATTATTTGTCGTGTCCTAACCTCGTCACTACTTCGTCAAGGTTACGCTAGGCACTTACTCAGTACACGAGGTCGGTTGTACTGATGTTACACCTGTACTTCTTTATGTTGTGCAGATTACGGTACCGGACCCGGTGGACACTGATCGAGGGAGTATCCTTCAGACCACAGGCGACACTGAGGTAGTCCTGCAGGCGTCCGCAGGCCTTGGCGTCACCTCTTATCTCTCTCCTTTCTCTGTCTTTCCTTTGTAGTTATGAGACAGTTGTATATGTTTATTCAGACCCTTTGATTTTGGTAATATTAGACAGTCCATGAAGTTGTGATACCAGTTATGGGGGTTTTATTAAGGATTTTGTAATGTTAATTACTTAAGTTATTGGATTTCATAATTCCCGTACTCTTATTCATATTTGTTCTCGTTATTGCATTTATTTCAAATGTCTAATAATAAGGAAATAAGTATATTAACTGGAACGTTGGCTTGTCTAGCGGGTTCAATGTTAGACGCCATCACGGTCCCGACGGTGGGATTTCGGGTCGTGACAAGTTGGTATCAGAGCACTAGGTTGCCTAGGTCTCACAATTCACGGACAAACTTGGTAGAGTCTGAGGGATTGGTACGGAGACGTCTGTGCTTATCCCCAGAGGCTTCAAAGTTAGGAATAACTTCACATCTTTTCTTCTCTATCGTGCGATTTGAGTTCTCAATGCTAACTGATTTTCTATTCTATTCTCTTGCAGATGGCGAGAACGCGTGCTTCCTCATCGACCGATCAGCAGCATGATCCTCCCGTTGCAGCTCCTACTAGAGTCCGAGGTCGTGCTAGAGGCCAAGGCTCGGCCCAAAGCAGCAGCCCCTGTAGAGGATCCTCAGGTAGAGGTTATTGAGGAGGTCCCTACTCGGACAGTTCCAGTTAGACCGGCTCATGTCCCAGAGGGGTTCATTGCCACCCCGGTACTTCAGGATGCTCTGGTCTGCTTAGTGGGCCTTATGGAGAGCGTGGCTCAGGCCAGTCTACTTCCTACAGCACCAGCCGTCTCTCAGGCTGGGGGAGAGGCCCAGACTCCTGCTACCCGCACACCACAGCAGTTAGCTTCTCAATTCCAGACTCCAGCACCTCATACAGCTGGAGCAACTCAGCGGGGTATTGTGGCACAGGCAGTTGAGGGGGCAGCTGTGTTTGCCGATGCTTTGTGGAGATTGGATCGGTTCACCAAGTTATTTCCTACTACATTTACTGGTGCACCATCAGAGGATCCCCAGGATTACTTGGATAGTTGCTATGAGGTTCTTCGGAACATGGGGATCGTAGAGACCAATAAGGTTGATTTTGCTACATTCCATCTTTCTGGTACCGCCAAGACTGGTGGAGGGATTTTTGCTTGACCAGGCCAGTTGGATCTTCGTCGTTGTCTTGGGATCAGTTCTCCAAGTTGTTCTTGGAGAAGTTTCTACCAGTTACTCAGAGGGAGGATCTTCGGAGGCAGTTTGAGCGCCTCCAGGAGGGATCTATGACTGTTACACAGTATGAGACCAGGTTCATCACTTTGGCCCGACATGCTATCATGATACTCCCCACAGATCGAGAGAGGGTGAGGAGGTTTATTGAGGGGATAACTCAGCCTATTAGGCTTCATATGGCCAGGGAGTCAGGTACTGATATTTCATTCCAGGAGGCGGCCAACGTGGCCAGGCGTATTGAGATGGTCTTGTCACAGGGCAGTGGTCAAGGGTCTGACAAGAGACCTCGTCATTTCGGCCGATTCAATGGTGCCTCATCTAGAGGCAGAGATTCCGTTGGCAGAGGTCATCCTCCTAGAACATACCAGTCGGCACTTCAGGTATCCCGCAGTGCACCACCAGCTCTTATCAATGCACCACCAGTTCCTATTAGTGCACCGCCGCTTCAGAGCTTCCAAGGTGGTTATTCTGGTCGACATGGACAGTTTCAGGGCCAACAGTATCAGCAATAGAGGTCTTGTTACTCCTGTGGTTCCAGGGCACATTGCTGGGTATTGCCCCCGAGCTTCTAGTAGTTCTTAGCATCCGGGTTCCCGTGCTATGATTGCTGCACCAGGTGCACCCCCTCCCCTTCAGCCATCTAGGGGTGAAGGTCGAGGTGCCAGAGGTGGAGGCCAGACAGTTAGAGGTGGAGGACATGTTATGAGAGGTAGAGGTCAGCTCGCAGTAGGTCGACCCAGAGATGTTTAGGTTGGAGGGGCTCCGCCCCGATGCTATGCCATTCCTGCCAGGCCTGAGGCTGAGGCCTCTGATGCAGTCATTACAGGTATGGTTTCAGTTTGCAGTAGAGATATTTCGGTTTTATTTGATCCGGGGTGTACATTCTCCTATGTGTCTTCATATTTTTCTCATTGTCTGATTATGCCCCGTGATTCCCTGAGTACTATTGTATATGTATCCACACCGGTGGGTGATTCTATTGTGGTAGATCGAGTATACCGTTCATGCTTAGTGGTTATTAGTGGTCTGGAGACTCATGTAGATCTCTTGCTTCTTGATATGGTTGATTTCGATGTTATTTTGGGGATGGATTGGCTATCTCCCTACCATGCTATTATGGACTGTCATTCCAAGACTGTGAACTTGGCCTTACTGGGAGTACCTCTATTGGAGTGGAGAGGGACTCCTAGTCATTCTTCCGGTAGAGTGATTTCATATATGAAGGCCTGGCGCATGGTTGAGAAGGGTTGTTTGGCCTATTTGGCTTATGTTCGTGATTCTAGTGCGGAGGTTCCTTCTATGGAGTGTGTGCCTGTGGTTCGTGATTTTCCAGAGGTATTCCCTGCTGACCTATCGGGTATGCCACCCGACAGGGATATTGACTTTAGCATTGAGGTAGCTCCGGGCACTCAGCCCATTTCTGCTCCGCCTTATCAGATGGCCCCGCCAGAGCTGAAGGAGTTGAAGGATCTGATACAGGACTTGCTTGATAAAGACTTCATTAGGCCTAGTTTTTCTCCTTGGGATTCCCCAGTGTTGTTTGTTAAGAAGAAAGATGGCTCAATGAGAATGTGTATTGACTACCGGCAATTGAACAAGGTTACTATCAAGAATAAGTATCCTTTGCCGAGGATTGATGATTTATTCGACCAGTTTCAGGGTGCTACAGTGTTCTCCAAGATTGATTTGAGATCTGGTTACCATCAGTTGAGGATTAGGGTGTCTGATGTCCCTAAGACAGCCTTTCGCACTCGGTATGGGCATTATGAGTTCTTGGTGATGTCATTTGGGTTGACAAATGCCCCACTGCTTTTATGGAGCTGATGAACCGAGTGTTCAGGCCCTATTTGTTATCGTTTTCATTGATGATATATTGATATACTCTCGCAGCCGAGAGGATAATGAGCAGCACCTTCGAGTTGTCCTCCAAACTCTGAAGGACAGTCAGTTGTATGCCAAATTTTCCAAGTGTGAGTTCTGGTTGAGTTCGGTAGCGTTTTTGGGTCATGTGGTGTCGGCAGAGGGTATTTAGGTGGATCCCAAGAAGATTTCAGCAGTCAGAGATTAGCCTAGACCCACCTCAGCTACAGAGATTCGGAGCTTCTTGGGCTTAGCAGGTTATTATCGTCAATTTGTGGAGGGCTTTTCATCTATTGCAGCCCCAATGACCAAATTGACTCAGAAGGGTTCCCAGTTCAGGTGGTCTAATGAGTGTGAGGTGAGCTTTCAGAAGCTTAATACAGCCTTGACCACGGCACCGGTGTTAGTTTTGCCCACAAGTTCAGGGACATATACCGTGTATTGTGATGCTTCACGGGTTGGACTTGGTGCAGTGTTGATGCAGGATGGCAAGGTTATAGCTTATGCTTCACGTCAGTTGAAGATTCATGAGACAAACTATCCAGTTCACGATTTGGAGTTAGCAGCCATTGTTCATGCGTTGAAGATTTTGAGGCATTATTTATATAGTGTATCATGTGAGGTGTTCACGGATCATAAGAGTTTGCAATATTTGTTCAAGCACAAAAAGTTGAATATGAGTCAGAGAAGATGGTTAGAGTTGTTAAAAGATTATGACATTACCATTTTATATCATCCGGGAAAGGCCAATGTGGTGGCCGATGCTTTTAGCCGGAATTCAGCCAGCATGGGTAGTCTTGCTTATATACCGGTCGAGGAGCGACCGCTTACTTTAGATGTTCAGGCATTGGCCAATCGATTCATGAGATTGGATGTTTCAAAAACTGGCAGTGTTTTGGCTTATACTGTGGCCCGTTATTCATTGTTTGATCGTATTCGAGACCGGCAGTATGATGATCCTCACTTATGTGTTCTTAGAGGTACGGTCCGGCACAGAGATGCCAAGCAGGTTACGGCTGATGATGATGGAGTCTTGAGGATGCATGGCCGTATTTGTGTGCTTGATGTTGATGGTATTCGTGAGTTGATATTGCGGAGGCCCATAATTCCCGGTATGCCATTCATCCGGGCGCCGCGAAGATGTACCATGATTTGCGGCATCGTTATTGGTGGCGGAGGATGAAGAAGGATATTGTGGCATATGTAGCTCGGTGCTTGAACTGTCAGCAGGTTAAGTACGAGCACCAGAGACCTGGTGGTTTGATGCAGCAGATTGAGCTTCCCGAGTAGAAGTGGGAGCGTGTTACCATGGATTTCGTAGTTGGACTCCCACGGACTCAGAGGATGTTTGATGCGGTGTGGGTCATTGTGGATAGGCTGACCAAGTCAGCACACTTCATTCCAGTATCAGTTTCGTATTCTTCGGAGAAGTTGGAAAAGATCTACATCAGGGAGATTGTTCGCTTGCATGGTGTGCCCGTGTCTATTATTTATGACCGAGGTACTCAGTTTACCTCCCATTTCTGGAGAGTATTTCAGCGTGAGGTGGACACACGGGTCGAGATGAGCACAGCCCATCCTCAGACGGACGGACAATCTGAACGCACTATTCAGATCTTGGAAGATATGTTGCGAGCATGTGTCATTGACTTTGGAGGTTCATGGGACCAGCTTTTTCCTTTAGCGGAGTTTGCCTACAATAACAGCTACCAGTCGAGTATTCAGATGGCTCCTTATGAGACGTTGTATGGTAGGCGGTGTCGGTCGCCAGTTGGGTGGTTCGAGCAGGGAGAGGCTAGATTGTTGGGTTCATAGTTAGTCCAGGATGCCTTGGATAAAGTGAAGATCATTCAGGATAGACTTCGCACAGCTCAGTCCATGCAGAAGAGTTATGCAGACCGTAGAGTTCGTGATTTGGCATTCATGGTTGGTGACCGGGTATTGCTTCGGGTGTCGCCCATGAAATTTGTGATGAGGTTCGGGAAGAAGGGAAAGTCGAGACCTAGGTACATTGGTCCCTTTGAGATCCTTTAGAATGTAGGAAAGGTGGCCTACAGACTTGCATTACCACCGAGTTTATCAGTCGTGCATCCGGTAATTCAAGTATCTATGCTTCGGAAGTATGTTGCCGATCCATCTCATGTGCTAGACTTCAGCAATGTCCAGTTGGACAAGGAATTGACTTATGAGGAGGAGTCGGTAGCCATATTGGCTCGACGGGTTCGTTAGTTGAGATCGAAGGGTTATCCTTCGGTTCGTATTCAGTGGAGAGGTCAGCTTGCTGAGGCGGGTACCTGGGAGTCCGATTCCAATAAGCGGAGCTGATATCCCCATCTTTTCCTCGATTTAAGTACCTTTCTATGTCCGTTCGAGGACGAACGTTTGTTTTAGAGGTGGAGATTGTGATGACCCAAAAGGTCACCCCGTGTATTCTTAGCTAATTCCGTGTTCTGAGGTCGTGAAAACCTCCTTGAATCTCACCTCGATGTGCGTGCGCAGCCCAGGCGTGTAGTCGGGAAGCCGTTATGTGAAAAACTGAGAAAAATGCTAATTCTGCCTTTAAAATTGAATTTAAGTTGACTTTGGTCAACATTTTTGGTAAACGGACCCGGAACCGTAATTTGACGGACCCGGGGAGTCCGTAGGAAAATATGGGACTTGGGTGTATGCCCGGAATCGAATTCCGAGGTCCCAAGTCCGAGAAATGAATTTTTAAAGAAAATTGTTTTATGAAAAATATAAAGGTTTTTGAAAATGAAATCTGATGTGAAACCTATGGTATTGGGCTCGTATCTTGGTTCCGGAGCCTGGAACAGGTTCGATATGATTTATATGTGTTATCTGTGAAGTTTGGTAAGAAACGGACTTGGTTTGACATGATTCGTATCAAAAATGCAAATTTTGAAGTTTAAGAAGTTTTGAGAAATTTCATTGATTTTGAGGTTTAATTCGATGTTTATGATGTTATTTTGGTGATTTGATTACATGAATAATTCCGTAGGATGTTTTTGAGGTTGTATGCATAATTGGTTTTGAGCCCCGAGGGCTCGGGTGAGTTTTGGGTAGGCGTCGGGGTGCAAAAACATAGGAATTATCTGGTGTAAAGTGCTTTTGCTGGTGTCTGGTGTTTAATACTATGCGATCGCATAGGTATATCCGTGATCGCATAGTACATCGTAGGGGGAAGAGTTTGTTGCACTATGCGATCGCATAGGAGTGGTTGCGATCGCATAGGAGGTCAGGATAGCTGGGGGCTGTGTAGTTGTTCTATGCGACCGCATTTCATTCCTCGCGGTCGTGGAGAGTAGGGCCAGGGCTACTGTGCGTTCGCACACTCCAGTTCGCGATCGCATAGTGTAGGAAAATAGTCCACTATGCGATCGAATCTCTTACTTCGCAATCGCATAGACCAAAAACGCCAAACCAAAAACGCCCAGTTATTTTAAAGTCTAAAAACAGAATGCTCATTACGGGATTTTACCATTTTTCACAATCTTCTTCTTCTCCACACCTCTTAGGCGATTTTTGAAGAGCTTCTTCACCATAACCTCTTAGGTAAGTAATTCTAACCTTGTTTCCTTCCATTTTTATTAAAATCCACTAGATTCTAGGCCTAAAATCATGTGATTGAGGGTAGAAAATTAGGGATTTGGGTAGAGTTAGGGCTTTTAGATTATTTGGAAATTTGACCTCGTTTTGTGGTCGGATTTCAAAACAAATTATATATTCGGGCTCGTGGGTGATCGGGTTTTGGTCCGAACCTCGTGTTTTGACCAAGAGGTCCCGGGGTCGATTTTTGGATTTTTGGGAAGAATGTTGGGAATTCTATAATTAAGCATTAGAATTGTATTGTTTAGCATTTATTGATGTTATTGGGTCAATTATGTCTAGATACGATTGATTTGGAGTCGGGTTCGAAAGGAAAAGCGGTGCTAGAGGCTTAATTTGGATTCTTGGAGTCGAGGTAAGTGTTTGGCGTAACCTTAGCTGAGGGAATATGTGTCGAATCATATGTGCTACGTGTTTATTCCATGTTCAATGTATAGGTGAGGGGACGAGTACCTATACATTGTTGTCAAGCATGCCCGTGAGTCAGTTCTTATGGTATATGTGTTTTTCTTCGATATTCACTATGTTATGAAGTATGATTTCGTTTTGGAGATTATTCAATTGTTGGAAATACTTGGTTGTGAACACTGTTGATTAGTTGTTCGGTTGAGGATTATTTTGTTAGTTATACATTTGAGTGAGATTTGTTATAGATGTGTCCCTTGCCGGGACGGTGATATTTCTGTTATTGTTCCCTTGCCGGGATGTTGTGATTTATGGTTTATGTTGTGGATTTTCCTTGCCAAACTGTTGTTCTCATTATTGTTTAGGTGAGGAAGAGTGTAAATCACGAAGGGTGATGCCGTGTATTTATTTATTGCATTGCGAGTATGAGAGTGTAAAGCACGAAGGGTGATGTCGTGCCATGATTTTATATTTAAAAGCACCAAGAATAATGTCGTGTCGTTTTATTTATTCATTGCATTGTGAGGATGAGAGTAAAAGCACGAAGGGTGATGTCGTGTATTTTACTTGTTTTGGTTTGGATGAGAGTAAAAGCACGAAGGGTGATGCCATGCACTTGTTTTGGTGAGGATGAGAGTAAAGCACGAAGGGTGATGTCGTGCACTTGTTTGTTCCATATGTTTACTTCTTGTTGCTATTTTCGATACTTAGACTGTTGCTTTGTTCTGTGATTCAGTATTGTTTTCCCCTTGTCCCCAGCATGTTCTTCCCCGTTTTACACTTAACTGTTTATTACTTGTCGTTATTCCTGTTATACATTATTGAATTGCACATGTGGTTATTATTTGTCGTGTCCTAGCCTCGTCACTACTTCGCCGAGGTTAGGCTAGGCACTTACTCAGTACATGGGGTCGGTTGTACTGTTGCTACACCTACACTTCTTTATGTTGTGCAGATTACGGTACCGGACCTGGTGGACACTGATCGAGGGAGTATCCTTCAGTCCACAGGCGACACTGAGGTAGTCCTGCAAGCGTCCGCAAAACCGTCACCTCTTATCTCTCTCCTTTCTCTGTCTTTCCTTTGTAGTTCTGAGACAATTGTATATGTTTATTCAGACCCTTTGTTTTTAGTAATCTTAGACAGTCTGTGAAGTTTTGATACTAGTTCTGGGGGTTTTATTAAGGATTTTGTAATGTTAATTACTTAAGTTATTGGATTTCATAATTCCCGTACTCTTATTCATATTTGTTCTCGTTATTGCATTTATTTCAAATGTCTAATAATAAGAAAATAAGTATATTAACCGGAACAGTGGTTTGTCTAGCGGGTTCAACGTTAGACGTCATCACGGTCCCGACGGTGGGATTTCGGTCGTGACAAAAATAAACCCATCTACTACGTTTAGACTACATTGATCCTTAAAGCATCACGTTTCGGCAGAAATTATAATCCTTTAAATATACAAAATTTGTCCTCGCTCACTATAATAATAATATTACAAAACTATGCTCAGAACAAATGACCCAACGGTCAACTTTCGAGCATCAAATTTGTTGGAATCGAAATAACAAAATGTTAGGCAGAAGTTAACAAAGAAAATATTAGCGATAATAAATAACACGATAAAATAAAATTGTACTAAAAGAGAATATTAAGATGGGGTTCAGTCAACTGGCCTACATTCACGAAAAAAAATTATTAATATAAAAGGGAATACTAAAATATCGAGAGAACAATCTTCTCTTAACCAAGACTCTTAAAAAACGGAAGCACTACATTGTGGATTCTCTTGTATTATTGTATGATCCTCAATTTATAGAGGACCACAAACTCCAAGAAAAGGGTAAGAGATCTATAGTAAAATCAAGGCGTAATAGCTTCCTGGCCACTTAAACTTGTAGGGATTTTGAAAGCCGATAGACAAACTTTGAACTTTCCCATTTAAACACTCAAACCCGTGAAACCCTTAACTAATAAACACATTTTACCCTTGACCCTACGCGCGTGTATTACACATTCGCTAACGTGTCCATCCAGTCAGCAAATATCCAATGGGACTGTTACATGTCAAGGGCGCGAAAATAAACCCCAACCCATTGGGGTCCCCCCTCTTTTAATCAGTAGACCCACCAAAACACACACTTTCGTCTTTTTTCCTCTCTCTAACAACCTTTCCCCTCTTAAACCTAGGTCAAGTAATGGCTTGAAAATTAGTCACCCCCCCTCCCTCCAAAATTAATCGTAATCACTACCAAACCAACCGATTCGGGTCCCCTCCCCCCCTTTAGTCAAAAGTTGATCGAGTTTCGTTTGGTCTGAGATTTCGATTTCAGTCACGTTTTAGCCCCTGAAGGTTAGTTTCTTTCTTTTGATGTCATTTTTTGTTTTGTCATCTAATTTCTTATGAAATAATGTGGGTAATGTGTGATAGTCAAAGCTAATTTTGTCTACATGCACAAATTGTCATCTGTTATTTTGGGATTTTATATTAGGGTTTTGAGGGAAACAGACGAATATTCACTCTAATTTAGGGGTTTTGTCTTTTTCATGACTGATCTGGCATTTGGGGTTAATAAATTAGGGCTTTTGTCCGCATGCACAAATTGTGGGATTTTGTATTAGGGTTTTGGGAAAGACAATAGAATATTCACTCTATTTTAGGGGGTTTGTATTTTCATGACTGATCTGGCATTTAGGGTTAGAAAATTAGGGCTTTTTCCGCATGCACAAATTGTGGGATTTTATATTAGGGTTTTGGGGGAAAACAGTCGAATATTCACTTTATTTTAGGGGTTTTGTCTTTTTCATGAGTGATATGGCATTTAGGGTTAAACAATTAGGGATATTTTTGAATATCAAAATATTCTTGTCTCCCACTTTGTTAAAGTTTATGGCTTTTTAGGGTTAAAGTGTATCTGACTTGGCCACCCTTTTTTATAGGTTTCAATGCTTGTCTATGTGAAATTACAGTTTTATCATCTAGGGTGGTTAGTGGATGACCCATTTATGAGGTATGTAAATGGGCAAACTTGGCTAGTTTTTCTTCAAACTAACATTGACGAATTGCTTATAATTTATTTTCATGACTGGGCTAAGGATATGGGGTACTTAATAGTAGATAAATATGCATGTAAAATTAACCAAAAAGGAGAATTTAGATTTCTGAAATATGATGCTGATGTGTTTGCTTTGTGTAAAGACCTTAAGGATGGGGATTTTATTGATGTGTATATATGTCACACAATTAATACACCATGTATTGATTTGGACCTAGATGAAATGTTAAGTAGTGGTGGTTTAAATGTGGACCCCACTGATGTTCAGCCGTATGGCTTTAATGAAATGCCACATGGGCAAACAAGTGATGTTAATGCTAGGGCAAAATACTCACCTAACAATGATATAAATATGGGTGATAACACTCATGGGAAGGGTAAAGAGAGGGCTGTTGAAAGTGATTCTGATATAGAAGAGTCTAGTGAAGATGAATGTGAGTTCTTTAACTTTCATTTAGCAACTGATTCTGAGGGTGATGTCAAGGGTGATGCTGAGGGTGATGAGGTAAGTACTGAGAGTGAGGATAAGGATTAGGAGGCTATTTTTGAAGAAGATGATGATGATACAGATGAGTCATTATATGGTGCTGATAAGGATACTGTTAGAGAGACAAGTGACCTAGAACCTGAAGTTGTTGCTGCTAGACAGGCTAAAGTGAATGCAAAGAGTAGTAAATTAAGATCTAGTGAAGTTAATATTGATGAGATACCTAGTAGACCTGTAGGTATAGACCCTGGTTTTGAATGTATGTATAAAGATAGGGGATCCAAATATGCTGGAAAGTTGGGAGGGGATGAGAAATATCTAGGACAGTTCAGATCCAGGTAGTGAAGATACAAATGATAAAGTAGTTGAAGAAGATGGGGTGCATAACCCTCAACCAAGAAGATACAGCAGCAAAGTATACTTTGATCCTTCTTGTAAAAAAATTTGTTTCCAGTTGAAAATGATGTTTAAAAGTGTGAAACAGATCAAATCTGCTTTGCAAGATTATGATGTTCAAAGAAGAGTTCAAATTAAGTTGAGGCATAATGAGCAACATAGGGTTACGGCAAAATGTGTGAACTCAACAAGATGTAGATGGCATATTTTGGGAAGTTTGAAGGGACACACAGGGAATTTCATTGTTAGTAGCTACTATCATGTTATAAGTGTTTTAGAGCAACCAGAAACAAGATGGCTAATGCAACATGGGTAGCTAAACATTTCAAGGACAAGATTATCAACCAACCTGACATAAAGCTTAGGAAGTTACAGGATTTGATTAGGATAAAGTATGGTGTGTATGTGGAAAAATCCATAGTTGTTACATACAGCCAGTGACCAACATGGAGATGTGGCCATCAACATAGAATCCAATTGTTGAGCCTCCTGTAATTATCAAGATGCATGATAGACCTAAGAAAAATAGAAAAAAATCTCAAGATGAACCTAAAAATAAGTTTGGTAAGAGAACAAGGAAAGGGATACCAATGACATGCTCTCATTGCAAGATAGTAGGCCATAACAAGAAGAGGTGTTCTATCCTGGTAATGCATTCAATTTGTTTCTGATTGTGACTTGTACTTTGGTTGTTTCTACAACTCATTTTATTTTTTGGAAATTTCAGAAAGGACAATGATCTGGAACAGCAGGAACCAGAAATTCTAGTGCTACTCAACCATCACAGGCTACTCAAACAACAACTCAACAATCAGCTCCTGCAAGTGATTCTGGAATTGCCTGGACCACAAATACTCAACCATTAACGGTTGCAAGTGCATCTGTAAGTATTCATTTTTTACTTTAGTTAATCTGTATTAGGACCATGATTTTTAAATTACTAGATAATATTTTATCTTACATTAGGATACTGAAAGTATGAGTTCAAGGACTTCTGAGGATATTATATCTAGTGTTAGAGGAAGGCCAAGATATAGTGGACTTCGAGGAAGACCAAGAACTACTGGATTTGATATTTTGTTTAGGGATTCAGGAACAATGATAGAAAGGGTTAGATCATTGAGGATTTGAATTTTTATTTAGATATTAGTAATTTGGGTGCTAATTTGGTTTCCTATGCAGTATGACTCTAGAGATAGGGTACATTCTGCTCATACAAAAGTAGTGGATGTTGGAAAGACCAATATTGATATTGGTTACAATTCACCTGGACTAAGGTGGCAAGGAAGAAATACTATAACACAAAGGAAACTTAACAACAGTTGAGGAAAAGACAAACTCAAGCAAGCCTTAGCCAACCTCAAGTCCATTCTTCATCTCATCCAAGCCAGTCTCCATGTCCAAACTTGAGCCAATCTCAGGAAAACATCAACCAATCTCAACCTTGAAGATGACTTAATGTTTGTTTTTGTGATAACTTAAGTCTGTTAGTTGCAGAACTTAATTTGTAGGTTAACTTAAGTCTGTTTAACTATGACTTTTCTTTTGGAACAATGCTTAAAATATTTCTTCTACTAGACAACTTTCAGTGCTAATTTTGTCAACCAAGAAGGCTGATGGAACTTGGTTGTTTATATATGTCTGCTTGTTTATGTCAAAATACTTTTCATTCCACAAAAAATACATCATTCATTTTGTCATTAGCATTGGACATAGGGTTATGAAGACAATGATTAGTGCTAACTAGACTAAAAAGAAAATTACAATTATTAGTGCTAATACAATAACTAAAGTTACAATGATCTTCACCCTCTTCCTACGTTGTAGTCGATCTCTCTCTCTCTCTAATTCTTGATAACAGTCCTGAAATTACTTGTTTATAGTGATCTGGAAGAGGTAGGTCAAACCACATAAAAAAATTACAAGAATTGGCTCGACCATAGTTTGAGAAACCATAATACCTTCTTCCTGGATTTGTTGGCTTCCAAGTGATGCAAATATGAGCTTCAACTCCACAATGACAAAATACAGGACTTCGAATCATTTTCACAGTCTGAAAAAAGAAGAAAAAATTTAAATAAAGCTTCAGATTTTAAGAAATATGAAGGAATGAAGGTTCAAATGCTATATAATAGAGAGATAATGTGTTTTACGTTGAAGGAATAAGAACCCACTTAAATAGAATGTTGTTAGAGAGGATGAGAATGTACTAAGTTTGGGGCCGTCTGTCCAAACTTAGTGTTTGCTATACTTGTAAATATTTATGTGGTAATAAAGAGTTTAATTTCCAAAAAAAAAAAAAGAACTCACTTAAATAGGCCCCATTTTGGTACGTTGGGCGTTGGAAAGGGGGCTCTCACGCTCCTAAACGTCGTGAGACTCACGCAGCAGGCTGACTAGGACCAACTGACGCCACAGGGGATGGGTCAACGGTCAAATGTGTTTATTAGCTATGGGTTTCACGAGTTTGAGTGTTCAAATGGGAAAGTCCCAAGTTTGTGTATCGACTTTCAAAAGCCATGCAAGTTTAAGTGGTCAGGACGCCATTTCGCCTAAAATCAATTACTATATCTTATCATTCTAAGGGCTCGTTTGGTACGAGGGATCATGGACAATTAATTTCGGGATTAAATTTAAGATGAATTTATCTAATGTTTCGTTGGGATAAATTCGTAGTATAACTAATTAATCCTGAGATTACTTATCCCTCGATTGTAGTATACTTTTTTTTCACCCTTTGGGAAGGTGGAATAACAATCCCGAGATAATCTAGGATAATTAATCCTGGACTAACTTGTTTCACAGCCAAACGAGCCCTAACAAAAAATTCCAAATATGGTAGAAAAAACAAAACACTCGATCAAAGCTCGCTACATAAATTTACCAAAAGCAGTTAATGAATATTCATTATTGAGTTTCACAAGGAATTAGGAGTTAACAGCTATTTGAATTTTTGGCGGGATAACCACAGAATTTTGGCAGTAGCTAGTTTGAATGGTTGGATTTTCAGTCCAGAAGTAGGAGCACAATTTTCACGGGAGCCTGTAACTTTCTTCTCCTTCCTTCGATTTTAATTCTCCAAATTCCAGGTATGAAATTTCTTCATACTTGTCTCTGTAATTTCATCCCAACATTCACTTTTTTTATAGTTTTCCCGAGTTTGAAATTGAATATTCTTCGTGGGTTGAAGTCTGAAATTGTGATTTTTATATTGGTTATTTCTGAATCTTTCCTGTGCAGGGTCGATTGGAAACAGACTCTCTGCCCTATCGGGGTAGGGCTAAGGTCTGCGTACGCATTACCCTCCCAAGGCCCCACTTTGTGGGACTTTACTGGGTAGTTGTTGTTGTTGTTGTTGTTGTTTGTTTCGGGGATGATTTCATTGCCACTTGCTGACGAGAAAGCCCAATTGGGGTTTGGGGTGGGGAGAGGGTGGAGGAGGGGGGGGGGGGTTCCAGCTCCCTAAGGTTGTCCAACAAATCAGGAAAAATGGTTGCCCAAGGTGTTTGCTTAAGTGCCTGAATGAATTATAGCCTGTGAAGTATTTTTCACCTGTCATATTGATTCAAGATGGTTAAAGTAGCTCAATTTGACTACAGGATTGCACTTTCTTTGGACCGTATTTGAGTTGTTCATTGTCCAATTGCGAATATCTATTCTTTAGATGTTTCAGGTTAACTGAAACTTCCAAGTATACACTGCCATTGTCTGAAATCTGAAATGGAACCTTGTTTTATGGCTAAACCTTAACATGATCTCCATGCAGAACATAAATATATTATCACTTAACAGATATATAATAGTTCTCTAACTTCATAACAATTTGTAATGAATCAGAAATCTATTACACGTCAGTCTCAAACTAGTTGAGGTCGGATACACGAACTATCTGTATCCTTCCGCGTACAATAACTTATATCTAAATGTAAGCTGAATTGAAACTGGTTATACTATGTATAGGCAGAGTGATAACTGCAGCAGGTAATAAACCAAAAAACGGTTTAACAAACTATGTGGGACAATATATACTAGCTAGTCTTAAACTTCCACACCCTTAGTGTTCAAACGGTGAAAAAACACCTACATAAGCTTCTACTTCTGAAACCCCACATGTAGTCAAACTCCTAATTCTTCTCGTCGTCCGTCGACGAGTTAGTTTCTAGAATCCTTCACCTACATATTATTATGGAGCTTCCTCAGTATTATCACCTAATAATCATTTCATAAAACGATTACACGTGTTAATACATACATGAATGTACTAACATGATAAATATATTCCTAATTAGTTGATATGACCTATATAAATTTTTTTCTTTTCTTTGTGCCCTATCTTTAGTTTGCATGGATTCCAAGAAATTGTAGGTTTTTCCAAACACTATTCTTCCATGTGATTTTAGGTCTATCCCGTCCCCCTTTTAGCACCATCGCTCACCATGCTTTCATACCTATGTACCGGTGCATCTAGAGGTCGGCGCAGGACATGCAAACCATTTCAAGTGACCTTCTTTCGTTTCTATTAAAGTCGTTAGTTGCCAAAAATATAATGAAGGAGAATAAAAGAAAATAATGACAATTATCTTCATCGTAGTTACAACAAGGCAACAACTTAATATTATGGCAAGTCATTGCCTAATATTCATTTAATTATGTCTCAATGAAATTACTTCAACATTACATGAAATAAAACTTGTAGTTGTGGAAATTACCAACCTTCCTTTCAATCATAGTTCAGTTAATCATGAGACACTGAGCTCTGATTATCTTCTTCTGTACAATCAGATTTACAACTATATGAACTTTCACTTCTTGGAGAAATGTTATCTTGAAAACACTCATCATGAGGTATATCTTGCCCCCTTTTCCTTAGTTGATCAAGCTCAGCTGCCACCTCCTTCATGCCTGGCCTTCTCCGTGCATTAGAATTTAAGCATCTCTTGGCAAGCTTAGCCACAGCAAGAATCACTTTTTCATCCTCAAGGTCTTTTATAATTTTAGTGTCTAAAATCTCAAAAATGAGATTTTGTTTCAATAATAATGTAAATCGTTTGACCAAACCTGGATCTTCTATTATGTTTGAAGAGACAACTCTTTGGCTTGTCAGAAGCTCTGCAAGAACTACACCAAATGCATAGACATCACATTTGTCATTAAGTTGACCGGATCGAAAATATTGTGGATCCATGTAACCAAATGTACCCCCTACTAGTGTTGTTAAATGAGTCTTGTCAACGGACAATAATCTCGAAAGTCCAAAATCAGAAACCACTGCTCTAAAAGTATCGTCTAATAATATGTTGCTTGATTTGATATCTCTGTGAAGAATGGGAGTAGAAGCGCATGAGTGCATGTAAGAAAGGGCCCCTGCTACTTCCGCAGCAATTCGCAAGCGATGGTCCCACGATAGTATTATTGTTGATGATTTTGAGACAGTAGGATCAGAATTGTGACTAAGGTTTCCATGAATATGGGATGACAAGGTTCCATTAGAGATGTATTCATAAACCAATAAAGGAACTTCAATTTCTAAACAACAGCCAAGTACCTGTCAGAAATAGTAAATTCAAATATTACTTTCTCCTTTTTAATTTATGTGGCGTATTTTGTTTGAACACAGTTTAATAACAAAAGAAAGACTTTTGGAATCTACTGTCTTAAACATGCCATGAGATTTATGTGGTTATAAAGGCATGCTATTAAGGTAAAATGAGAACTTCAACTTAAAAAAGGGCAGCCCGGTGCACTAAGCTCCTGCTATGCGCGGGTTCCGGAGAACTTTAACTTAGATTTTCAAATATAGAAAGATGTCATTCCTCTTTGGACAAACTAATAAGGAAATAATGCCACAAAAAATGGAACAGAGGGAGTAAAAGTGTGATTAAATGCTGGGTTCATTTGTCTTTTGAGTTATCCTACGTGTTTAAAGTGTGTCTATTGAGTAATTTTAGATTGTTCATTAATTATTGATTATGTAAATAGGTGTTTAAAAGTTGTTGTAGTAGCTATATATATGTCAAGTCCAGTGTGTTGTTTTGTTAGAGTGGATCTCTCCATTTTCCAGCCTCCTTGTGCCTTATAAATCTTTTATCATTTGCATAATGTTATTCTTTTCTTCCACAATTTGTTGCAAGAGCCTAGTTTAAATTCTAAAGCAGTACCTTGACAATGTGTCTGTGATTTATCTGGGAGAGAATAAGTATCTCATTTATAAACTGTTCAATTTGATCTTCATCCATTTTATTGGACTTCTTCACAGCTACAATGCTTCCATCTGATAACATTCCTTTGTAGACAGTACCAGCCCCTCCTTTTCCAAGAATCCGACTTTCATTGAAATTGTCTGTTGCTTTCTCCAACTCCTCTTTGGAAAAGAGCTTTAACAAAGAGCCACCACTACTTTCTTCACTAAAGGGAATACGTTGTCGCAAAAGCAATCCACCGTTCCTCTTGAAAAACTTTTGTTTAGCTTTCTTTTCTTCCCTCTTCTGAAGCCTTTTGCGTAGCCAAAGACAAACTGCTATCAATATTACAAAAGTAACTGCTGCTACAACACCTGCTTGTGAGAAAACCAATTTCATACAAAAGAAACTTAAATCCATTTCTAGAACACCCTGAACTGGTGCTCCTCCTATTTTCCAGGCCCTTTTGTAATTTTAAAACTTAGATTAAGATAACTGAGATTCTAATATTCTTAAAGAGCATTTAGCTAGGATAATAAAGTTCTTAGTCAGGTCATAACATGAAAAGGATAATGAATCTATTTGACAGTTCAAGGAGTGATATGTCTCAAACAAAAAGTTACGGAAAGCATAATTTACTTAACAAAAAGAAAAATGAGAACAAAAAAATAGGATAAAGAAGAGAGTTATACAATACCTAAGGAGAGTTGTATAGTCAGCATATGTTTCACATCATTTGGCTCACAAAGGAAACTGCCAGGAGTATTTATGCAGCGAGCATCATTGGGACATGAATGCTTCCCTTTTTGACTTGCACACTCGTTGATGTCTGTGGAAATTAACATCAAATCAAATAAAGGTAAGAAAGAGATACAACACAATGAATGGCTCAAAGTTCTTTGATCTCGTTATCAACAAACTTGATCAATGGTCTAATTTTATGCTTGTTTTTACACAAGGGAATTAGGGAAGGGGAAGGAGGTAAGACGATTTGTGGGAATTGAACCCTCAGCTATTATATGATAATTTCTCACTGGTACCACTGGACTACAGGCTTGGTTGTAGTTTTTATGTTTCTTTCAATTAACAACAACAACAAAAACAACAACAAAAACAAACCCAGTAGTTTTTCCACAAGTGGGGTCAGGGCGCGGCCTTACCCCTACCCCTGAAAGGGCAGAGAGCCTGTTTCCGATTGACCCTCAGCTAAAAAACGACTGAAAAAGAAAAGGTAATTGCAACAAGTAAAAATAACAGTGAGATGAAATAAGATTGACTCTAAGAATGCAGTCAAATTCTAGGTAATAATTGTCATCTATGGATAAAAGATATCATACTAACACTAATGCTAACGAACTGAGTAAGACAAAGAGAAAAGCTCGACCACCTATGAACCTTCTACCCTAATATTTGACTTCCACACCCTCCTGTTTAGGGCCATGTCCTCAGTCAGCTCCAGCTGCGCCATGTCCTGCCTAATAACTTTCCCTAAGACTTCTTAGGCCTACCTCTACCTCTCTTGCTACCCACCAAGGCTAACCGCTAGCACCTTCTAACTGGGGCTTCTATACTTCTCCTCTTAACATGCCCGAACCATCTCAACCTTACTTCCCGCATCTTATCCTCCACGGGAAACACTCCCACCTTTTCCCGAATAACTTCATTCCCAATGTTATCTAAGTGGATATGCCCACACATCCACCTCAACATCCTCATCTCGGCTACTTTTAGCTTCTGGGTATGAAAGTTCTTGACCGGCCAACACTCTGCTCCATACAACATAGTCGGTCTAACTACAACCTTGTAGAACTTACTTTTAAGTCTTAGCAGCACATTCTTGTCACACAAGACACCGAAGCGAGCCTCCACTTCATCCATCCTGCTCCGATACGATGCGTGACATCTTCATCACTCTCCCTGTTACCTTGTATTATAGATCCAAGATACTTGAAACCACCTCTCTTGGGGATGACTTGCTTATGAAGCCTCACCTCCACATCCTCTCTGCACTTCCAATTAGTGAAAGAAAAAAGAGTTTAACTTCTGTACATTGATAGTGTAGAACTTTTTTCACTTTTAGATCACCTAAAAGGTAACTACAAGTAATTATCCACAAAGAGTGAGATTAGTTACCTCAAAATTAAGACATGTTACCTGCTAAAACAAGCTAAAATACACCGGTGGTGAAAAATATTCTGACATTGTAATTCCCTCTATCATTTTATGTATCTCAGTTTGATTGACCAAGAAGGTTAAAAGTATAAGGAATACTTTTGAATGTTTTTGTTTTAAACAAAAGGTGTATATATCATGCCAAAAGTATCCCTCGAATTTTGTGGTCTTACACATTCTATTCCATTCCCATAAATGAGTGTTATTAAGGGTTATAAATATGAATACTGGAATTAAAAACTTTACTAAACATAGAAACCAGGATCTAGTTACTAAGCTACGAGTTTGTCTAAACCTGGTAGCTTTGGCTTAGAACCTGTATGTGTGAAAAGCGCACTAAATGAATACAAATAATAAATCTCATACAACATGCAGTAGAATCTTAAATTCGAACTCATAAAGTTCATATCATGGATCTGTCTCAGATAAAAATGTCACGTTCTCTTTGAAATAGATTAAAAAGAAAGACACATAAATTAAAATGGAGGGGGTAATATATAAGTTAGATCCAGATAAAGTTGGACACGGGAATTAGTACCTTGGCATCCATTAGGGAGGTAAGGGTTGCCTTGATAACCAGGAGAGCAATTGCATCGATATCCCTCAGTAGGTCTAGTAGTGTCATCAACGCACCTACTGTTCTTTCCGCATGCATATTTTGGCGTTCTGGTGGCTTTGTTGCAACTAACACTGCCAATTACCCAGTTCACCGCCTGCCTGCCTTTATAATAATCATCTTTTTTGCACTTACCATGTAACTGATTGAATTCAGATTCAGCAATGCCTTTTTCCACAACTAAGAAATAGGTGCAATTGCTAGATGTCCATGATGTTTTCTCCGTGTTCATTGTTTGTATGGAGGCAAAGAGAACTCTTGGCATTCTTGAAAAAGCAGACTGACAACAACCGTTATTCCCAGTGCAATAAGTTGATGAAGCTGAAGATGAAGCATTATTGGAGTCATAGAGCAGTGAACCTGTAACGTAAAAACACTTTTTGAACCACTTTTGCTACCACCTTAGATAATTCCCTTATGTTAAGGGAATTCAACAATTTATAGTAATATATATACCCAAAAAAGTAGAAGTTTACCCTACTTACACAATATAATTGAAATTCATATAAATCGTTTACTTACCTTTAGCTCCACCACTGTCGCAAAAAGAAGCACATCCACTTACAATATTGTCTTGGCGTCTACTACTGTTGTCTAAATCTTTGATATAAGCATAAATATCACACCCAATGGCTACTAAATTATTCTTGATGGAAACACTGAAATACTGGCTGACGGATTTCCCCGTGCTGTATTCATCACCGTAAAGGTTCTTTCCAGATGATTTGTTGTAGGGGTAAGGACTGAAAGGAACAACAATCGTGATGGTGTCCATGGATATGTGTTTCACAGATCTATCATTAAGACCACGACTAAAAGCAGTGTTGTTATTGCACCTCACTTCGAATTGTTCATCGAAGTAACAGCCTTTTCCTATCCCAAATGGATAAGGAATGGTTAAGTTGCCGCATCTTTCTGGGCAGCCAGGCTTTGATGAAGATAATATTGCTGATGATGACCATATTCTTATTGCTGAAATTTGTGTTGTTTCCTTAAAAAGCAGGCCAATAAGAAGAATAAAAGATGACCACATGGTGGTAATCTGCATCTTCGTATATACTGATACTACTGCATGCCTTCTTTGGTAGAATCATATATTATAATTGCAAAAATTCTGGAAACCCCGGTTCTCTGCAAACGAAAAAGAAGAAAAAGACTTTACAAGGGGAACATGCAAGAGAAAAAGGCAAAAATAACACGTAAAGGTGTGGCCTAGTGGTTAATGAAGATGCTGAGAACCATGAGCTCTCGGTTCAAATTCCAGCGGAAGCAAAAAATACTTGGTGATTTCTTCCTATCTATCCGAGCCTTTACTTGGTGATTTCTTCAATACTTGTTGCATGTATTCCGTGGAATTAATCAGATGAACGTAAGCTGGTCGGGACACCACGACTATCATAAGATAAGCAAAAATAGTACACTGTCTTTGGACTTAGACTCGAGATGATTCTGACTTTCACATGGAGGGGTGCACTTTTCAGTATGTGGATATTATCTCTTCTACTTTTCTTTCGTTTTTTTTTTTGTTTTGTTTTGTTTTGTTTGGTTTGTTGTTATATATGGAATAGTTGTTCCTGTTGTTTGCAATCTCTAATAAAAAGTGCAACTCATGTCTGATATTTTATTTTTTCATCTCAAGTGGAAGAGGAGCGTAACGGTGAAGTTGTCTCCACGTAACTTATAGGCTACGGATTTGAGCCGTAAAAACAACCACTAATATTTGTATTAGGGTTGGCTGTCTACATCACATCCCTAGAGGTGCGGCCCTTCCCAGACCCTCTGTGAATGCAGATGCTTTTTGCACTGGGCGATGAAAAAATTAAGATCTTTGGATCAAACCTATCTCTTTATAATGGCTCACTTATGTTTTGTGTTCGATATGATTGTTTTACAAGAATAGAGATGGGCGGCTGTTTTCAAAAGAGAAGATCAGATGAGAATTGCTGCAGAATTTTTTGCGATCAGTTAACTTCAGCTAGCGTTTTGATTCATCATTGTTGGATCGAGCTGACTTGCTACAGGGTGTTTCTAACATCCTATTCTTAGTTTGAACAGTAGAGATCTTGGATGGACTGTAACTGTAAATTTTGAGTCGAAATGAACAGTAGCTAGTTTTCTGGGATAATCTTTCACTTGTTTTGTTATAGCTATTGTTACTATTGTTTTTCCATGTCTAGTGAGCCTATATTGTTTTTCCCAAGCCTAACATCTTTTATTTGTCAAAACAGCACGGGCTAGCCAGTTTTCGGATTGGTCATTCAATAATAGTCAGCGTTTGAACAGTGTTTTTGTTCCAATATACTTTTACACTGGATTTCAGTATATTATGCTGGAGTATTTTCCGGATTTTGAACAGTGTTTTTGTTCAGATTTATCTTTACATGAAAAGTAGCTAAATTTCGATGACTTTTGAAATTGTGGTGGCTATTTCTGAATGACCACTTGTAAATCTGGCTATTTTGTAATTTCTCTCCTTTTATTCGGGTTTGAGAGTTTTTTGTTTTTGGGTTGGTTCTTTTAATCAGACAATGTCAGATGTCATGTCTGTTAAAACATGAGTAAATATAGAACTTTGCTGGACGACAATGGTATATATTAATGGAGATACTCCCTCTGGTCTAAAATAACTGATTTTTTGCATGTTTTTATATATATTAAGAAAGTCACCTTTAGCATTAATTAGCAATGTAATTGACCATATTAATCTTTACTATCCTCCATAAATACTCCAACACTATTTACTCCAAGGGCAATGTAAGAAAAAAAAAATTATGTCACGACCCCAAATCCTAACAGGTCGTGATGGCGCCTATCGTGGAATTAGGCTAGTCAACCATCACATAACTACACATTTATCCTAATAAAGTTTCTCAAAATCATTAATAAACAGCATAATGAGTATAAAAAAAATATTTCTCTAAGTCTTTGAGCAACATAATAAGATAAACTAACAGTCTAAACAATCCTCCAAGACTGGAGTCAATCGATCACGGGCATCTAAGAATAAAACTAACACTGCTAATGTCATAAATAAAGTCTCGGAACAAAATACTAAATACTAAATAAGGAAAGGAAATGGAGAAGCTGCGGACGCTGAACAGCTAACTCGAAATCCCAAATCTGATGCCGAACTGACGCAAGTGACTACTGCTCAGAACCAGTACCTGAATTTGCACACAGAGGTGCATGGAGTAATGATGAGTACGCCAACTCAGTAGTAATGAAAATAAATCACAATATGAAGAATAAGAAACACACAGCACAATTACACCAATCCACAAAACAGTAAAAATGCCAAGTCTCAATAAAGTATACATAAGTTAAAAAACCAGTTTTCGTAAAAATCCTTGAAACAAGTATAATTTCAATATATCTTAGTAAAACTCTCAAAATATCAGTATAAAGAATGAAGTGAATCATAGTTTAAAACTCAGTAAAATATCAGCATAAAACTGTACCTCGGGCATAATCATCACTCATAAATATTCCCTCAGCACCTCACCATCACTCAGTAACAGTCACTCAGCACCTCACAGTCACTCAGCATCAGCCCATCGGGTAACCTCACTCTCACTCATGCCTCCCAATCACTCATCACTCGGCACTCGCACTCAGTAGGTACCTGCGCTCACTGAGGGTGTGTACAGACTTCGGAGGGGCTCCTACATCCCAAGCGCTATAAATAAGACAAATCATGGCATCAATCACTCTCAGGCACTCGACCTCTCTCATATCATAACATCCTCACAATATTGGCCCTCGGCCTTACTCAGTCAGACACTCTCAGCATGCCACTCGGGCCATAAATGAACAGGGTTCTCGACCCAAAACAGTATTTCATTTCAAGAAATAATATCAATAAACTCTGAGTGTCAAAACAATTCATCAAGAAAGATTGAGTGTAAAATCATAATATAATAAGTGAGGAATATCAGGAAAATAGCCCCCAATGGGTTAAAACAGATCGGCACTAGGCCCCAAACATGGCTTACAACCCAAGTATATCAAAACACAGTAATACTATAAATCATATGCTTTAAAAGCGGTTTCGCAACTCAATAGTTTCCTAAAAAGAAACATTTTTCCAAATTTCCAATTCGTGCACGCCCCACACTCGTCAACCAGTGTGTGCATCACTCCAAACCCGTGAAAGGATGTAAAGTCCGGGTTTCATACCCTCAGGACAGGATTTAAAGACATTACTTACCTCAAACTAGACCAATAAGCTATTCCGCAACCCGTTTGCCTCTCGAATCAACTTTCGAGTGCTCCAAATCTATAAAGATCAGATTTTTCACATCAAATTATGCTAAGGGAATGAATTCCAATCGAAAAATATCAATTTTAGCACAAAACCAGAAATTAGCTAGAACCCGACCCCCGGGTCCGCGTCTCGGAACTCGACAAACTTTATACCAAAACGATCCTCATCATCTCACGAGTCCGTACATATAAAGAACTCTGAAATCGGAGTCCTTTTGACCCCTCAACTCATCCCTAAAAGGTCTCATATTCTCAAGCCCTAATTCCATCATTTTCTACTGATTTTCCCCAATTAAACAATGTTAATTTAGTCTTTAATCACATATAATCGAGTTATAGGGTCCAAAATCCTTAGCTCAATGAAGAACCAACGTTTTCCCTCTTCAAAATAGCTCCAAAAGCTCTATTCCCGTTCAAAAATGGTGAAAAAGTGGGCAAAGGTCACGGAGGGTTTAATTATATACTGCGCAGTTCTTTATTCATTGCGATCGCGGGACCCACATCACGATCGCGAAGCACAAATCTCCTACCTAACAAAATTACTCTCTGCGATTGCAACTAGACCTATGTGATTGTGAAGCTTTACCTCCCAGGCTTATGTGATCGCGGACCTCTGACCGCGTTCGCGAAGAACAACGCGTGGCCCCAAAACTTGACCTGCTAACCTTACGCAATCGCGACTAACCCCACGTGGTCGCGATGAACAAACCCTCAATGCTACGCGATCGCACTCCATTCTTTGCGATCGCACTGAACAATTCCCCCTGGCCTCATGCAACCCTACGCGATCGCGGACCGTTCCTCGCGATCGCGATGAACAAATTCCTCATGCACTGACACCAGAAAACCAACATTTTTCCTAAGTCCAAAAGTGCCCGTTTGAGCATCCGAAATACACCCGAGGCCCTCGGGACCTCCTACCAACATATCCCATATTATCATTCAAACTTAGTCGAGCCTTCAAAACACTAAAAACAACACGAAAACACCAAAATCTCATCGAATTCAAGTCTATGAACTTTGAAATTTCTAAAATCCACCAACGATGCCGAAACTATCCAAAACACCTCCGATTGATCTGAAATTTTGCAGACATATCCAAAATGACATTCGAATCTGTTCCAACTTCCGGAATTCCATTCCGACCCCGATAACCTATTTTTCAATGCCGACCGGAAATCACCAAAAATTAACTTTCACCAATTCAAGCCTAATTCTACACCGGACATTACAAAAATATTCTGAACACACTCCTAAGTCCCAAATCACCTAACAAAGCTATCTGAACCATAAAATCCACAGTTTACCAAATAGTCAACTCTCAATTGACTTTTGCAACTATAAAGCTAACTTTAGAGACTAAGTGCTTCAAATCACACTATAATCATTCTGAACCCGAGCCAACCAACTCTAACATATCATAAACAGTATAACCAATCTATGCCAAGGCAATAACAGTAAATATAATGCAGGTTCTACGGAACGACCGACCGGGTCGTTACAAATTAATTCATTCTCGAAATTTGAAAAAATCACTTATTTTGGACTACAAGAAAAATACCAAAAAATCACTTATTTTGGACCGGAGGGAATATGATTGAACAATAAACAAAAATAGAGAATTATATTTTTGGTCCTTTTCTACTCATATATTCTACTTTTCCACTTCACCACAAGAAAAATGATTACCAGCAACTCAAAAACTAGTCCATAAAAGTCTGAAGATTTAGTCGACACACACGTTATAGGCTTTGCCACTAAAAGTCAATAACAATGACGTTCAAATAACAGGTCCTTAAGGGATCATAGAGACCAGAATTGTTATAATCAACAAATGCAAATTTAGGGATCATATTTTTCGATCTTTAAATAGTGTGTGGGGTCACTGTTTTTGGTGTCTGCAGATTCTTAAGAACACGTTTTTTTAATCCTAAAAAGTCTTTTAAGGACAAAAACTAAGGTGGGGTTAAGAATCTGCAAGGGCATGAGCATTATTGATCACTAAATTGTCTATTTTAAGCTATAAGAAAATTGCTTTCTAGCATCCCACATTTGCTACTTCCTCCGGTTCACGATAATGATTAATTTACTTTTTCATTTTGGTTCAAAATAAGTGTCCATTTATATAATCAAGAAATAATTCAATTTGTTTTTACAAAATAATCCTTATGTACGTATCCCTAAGTCTTCTTACTCCACACATTAAATAGTTAATTAGAGATAGTTTAGTCATAATAAGTATTTTTATATAAAATTTAGTATTTTCTTAATGGACGTGCTAAAAGCAAATCGGTCACTTATTGTGAATCGGAGGGAGTAATGAATTAATATTCTTTGTCCCTACCATGTAAGGACATGAGTAGA
Organism: Nicotiana undulata; assembly: GCA_005239495.1. NCBI lineage: Eukaryota > Viridiplantae > Streptophyta > Magnoliopsida > Solanales > Solanaceae > Nicotiana > Nicotiana undulata. The sequence goes on from ML285044.1 coordinate 34,328, forward strand.
GGTGGCAAATAGTCGGGTCGAAAATGGGTAAATTATCCAATTCGATCCATATTTAATACTGATAAAAAATGGGTTAACCGACAGATAAGAAGGGTAATCATATTATCCATGACTTCTTGCATATAATCACTTTTGGAAGGATTATTATTCTCCTAAACTTGAAGAACCTCTCATTTGAGATTTTGCAAATATAAAAGTTAAACTCAATAGTTATTCATTGGTTATTCGTTTTCTGAATGGATAATATGGTTCTTATCCATATTCGACCCGTTTTTAAAAAGTTCATTATCCAACTCATTTTTTAGTATGGATAGTTAACTGTTTTCTTTTAACCATTTTGTCACCACTAGACATGAGCATGATTGTCACCTAGTAGATACCTTACGAAATTAGTCGGGATATGAACAAACTAGCTCAAACACTATAATTCTAAACAAATTAAACAAATAAATAAATAGAATTAAAAGCTTTAACGGCTAAAAAATTAAGATACTATAAAATTATTTGTCAAATGTTATCTTCATGCCATAGTGTTTTTCTTCTCTTTAAATTGTGGTGGATATCTTGGTGGTAATGATAGTTTAATTGTGATGTATCTCTCTTTGAGTTATTTTCACCTGTCCGTTTTACTTGTCACGTTTGGCTTTTGCGCATTCCTTATGGAAACGTTGAATAAAAGGATAATTTGACTAAATTGTTCTTATATATTCTTTTATCTCAATTTATTAATATTTTTGCTTTCTCTATATTAATCTCTCTCCACTTTTATCCGAGTAAGTTAAAGGTGAATTTTTCTTTTACGAAAATAACAAATATTTTGGACCAATTAATTTTAGGCCATTAAGAAAGATCGGAGCGAGTAATTTGTTGTTAATATATAGGTAGGGTGTTCAAAGCGAACCGGAAAATCGCATCAAACCGATTAAAAACTCCAACTAGGTTTGGTTTGACTTGATTTGGTATTGAGTAAAAATACCCGAACCAAACCGACGTATAAATATATAGTTTTTATATATATTTTTAAAATTTTATATTGAATTTTCTTTAAAAAAATATTGAAATATTTGGGATCCTCTCGTGTGTTAACCTAGAAAGCGTACATTAACGAAAATTATTGTTAGACGATTAAGAAAATAACTATCATGTATTACTAATGAAAATCTCCCATTAAAATATTTTAATAGATCATATGTTTGTCAATTTTTTCAATATTTACTAAACATATATTTACTTATCAAAACTTTATCTATAACTTTAATAAAGTAAGATTAGAATAATATTTATGTGACAAAAAAAATAAAGACCCGACAAAACCGAACCAATCCAAACCGATATAATTAGTTTGGTTTAATTTTAATAAAAAACGAACCAATCCGGTCCATATACACACCTATATATAGGGGAGGCCTTGCACACAAGTATGCTTTCTGTTTTAGATGGCGCCATTTTCAGAAGTGTATATATTGTACCAAAGTGCACTACCACCAATACGTTTGACAGTAATGTGCTTTTCAATAATTTTATAGTTAATAAAGCACAGTCGGTGCATCGTGCACAAAGTATTTTGTATTCACACAAGATTCAGGGAAGGACCGCAATTTAAAGGTGCGATGTAGACAACTTATCATAATGCAAATATTAGTGGTTACTTTCACCGCTCGAACTGCTGACCTATAGATAACTTGTTGCTATGAGATTCCCCAAAAGGTGTGATTATGTTGCTCTGACTGGTACTAAACACGCTATATACATATACATACATATATATATATATATATATATATATATATATATATATATATATTATATTGTGAGTTTAAGAAATTATAAAATATTATCAAAAGATACTAAATTAAAATTTTCTAAATATATATATGGGGGCGGTTAAAAACAGTAAATTTTGTTTTGCGGGACGGGGCAAGCTGGAATCTTCGCGGGTGTGCGCGAGTTTACCCCGCAACTGCACCGTTTGCCATCCTAGTTGTGTGATAACTAAGCTCAATAATAGTGGTTTGTACACTTGGAAGATCTGTGGTGCTGTGCCTATTGGTCTGAGCATGTTAACACTAGGGTTGTGCACGGATCGGATTTAGCATATTTCGGATTCGGATTTCGGATTCTAGGAAATGCAATCCGAATCCAATCCGAAATATATCAGATCGGATTCGGATTTTAAAGTTTGGATCGGATCGGATTTCGGATTGTATTATTATGCCTCAATGTTGCAAACTAATATGTATATTTTCTTTGTAAAAGAGGCAATGCATTAAGAAAAATTCATGTTTATACAATTATGAGAGTACTATGGTGTCAATATAGCTAAATCTAGCAATTGTAAAGGTAATAACTTGGAGGAAGATGTAAAGGAAGTATTGACTATCCGAAGTTAAAGTGTAGTATTTATACATTGCCTATTAATTTCGGATTTCGGATCGGATTAAAATATATCAATCCGAATCCGATCCGAAATCTGAAATGTTAATAAACACAATCCGAAATCCGATCCAATTCGAAATTGAATGGATCGGTTCGAATTTCGGATATTCGATCCAAATGAACAGCCCTAGTTAACACTACCAAACAGTCACTTTTGTGTCATTTTATTTAGAGGTTAGCCACATTTTTCAACATTAGACCAGTTATACACGGTTTGAAATTCAACATTCAAAGCCAATAATCAGACCACAATTTTAATATTAAAAATGTGACCAATTTCTACCTACAAGGCCACAGAAGTAATCACCAGCTGTAATAAAGCACTATCGACTATGTTGCGGTCTCCGCCCTTATAGCGAACACCAAGTAACTTCGTGTTGTAAAACGACAAATCAGTAATAAAATATTATATTTACTAAGAAAGTGCAACTCAATTAAAACTTTATCTGGAAAAAGCTAGAAGTATCCAGTTGGATCATTAATTCGTAGATGGATAACCTCTAGAAAAGATCTCCCAGGAAAATAAATACCGTTGTAACTAGACTCGGACTAGAGCCCTTATACTATGTCGATGTACTACCAATATATTCTACATAAACAAGTTATCCCATGATTAATTATCTCGAGATTAGTTATTCCACCCTCCCACGGGGATAAAAGAATACTACAATCCCGGTATAACTAACCCCGAAATTAGTTATACCACGATTTTATCCCAACCAAACGTGGGATAAACTCATCTCAAATTTAATCCTGGAATTAATTATCCATTATCCCTCGTAGTGTTATCAAAGAAGAAAAGCGCAAAAAAGCTCTAAGGTCCGTTGGGGCTTTAAGCGCAAATAAAGGGTGGGCTTTAACGAAATAAGTCGCAACTGGAGAAAAAATAAAAATATGTATATGTAGTCCGTGCTAATAATTATAAGAATTGGAAAACAATTACGATAAAATGAAATATTAATTGTTTAATATCGCTTTTTCATGATTACACTCATTGGCAAGGAATAATATGACTTAGAGCCTTGATGCGATACTAAAGCGCCCACAAAGCGAGGCGAAGGGCTCAACATATTTTGAGCTTCGCTTCGGGGCTCAACAGAGCGCCCTTTTGACAACACTGATCCCTCGTACCAAACGAGCCCTAAATGGTCACTCAAGTTCCTGTAACTAAACAGTAAACTCACTTATGGAGATTGTGGATCTTCGTGGAGATCATGAAAAATTAGGTTCAGCAACTTCTTGAGTAAAAGATTACATTTTTAAGCATAGAATGTAAGCATTTTCAACATTAAAGAATTTAACAAAACTTGAGGAGTTTATTGCCTTTATCTTCCAAATATCCTACAAAATGACAATAATATGGCAATAACAAAAGGAAATCTGCATCTGTTTCTTGAATGGTTGTTTTTTAAATGCTATCTCTTTCTTTATTGCCCAAAGAGACTTCTTCAATCCAGCTTCACTGAAGAGAACAAGTAATGTACAAACCAGAAAGAGGAAAGGAACCCGACTGTGCCTGTCGCGAGCATGATTGCCAGGACCATGAAGAGGGAATATCCGAGGTAAAGGGTGGCGGAAACAGGACCGCTCAAGCTCTTGAGATCGAAGATTAGATAGTTAACGGAGTAGAGGAAAATGTATATAGCTACTGATCCAGATGCAAAGAATGATTTCCACCACCATTTCCAGTCCTCAACACAAAGATGCATATAGGTAAGAACAAGAGACACCTCAGCACAAACGACGACAAGAAGGATCATGACAATGAGGAGGAAACCAAAGACATAGTACACACGACCCATCCAAAGACTCGACATGATGAAGAAAAGTTCAATGAAAAGAGTACCGAAAGGAAGGGTACCTGCACCCAATACTAAGAGCCAGGATGGATACTTTTGTGGGGGGATTTCACGTGGGATTTGGTTGGTTCTGACAGGATATTCAATGTGAGGAGCCTTCGCCCCAAAATAACCACCGAGCAGGGTTAGAGGAACTGAAATGCAGAACCAAAGTAAAATGAGGACGACAAACAGAGAAAACGGAATGGCCCCTGTGCTGTGACTACCCCATAGCAGGAAGTTCAATGTGGTTAGAATGAAAAAAGCAATTCCGGGGAAGAAACAAGCAGCTTTCCATGAAACTGAAATCCAGCCCTTGTGATTGCCACAGAAGATTGTCCTCCAAAGACGAACAGCAACATAACCAGCTACAACCCCAAGAATCATATAGAAGAATAGCATGCCTGTAATCAACGTTCCACGAGAAGCTGGGGACATAAATCCGAGGGCAGCAAACATGATAGTCACAACACCCATCCCTAGGATTTGAACCCCGTCACCAACCATCACACACAAAAGTGCTGGATTACTTGGAGCCCTGAAAACATCACTCACTACGAGTTTCCAACCGGATAACTCCTCGTTCATTTGGGCTTGAGCCTCTTTGTCGAGTTCCTCATACCTGGTCAGATCCCGCCTGACAGTTCTCAAGAAGATTACAAGCACGATTCCAGCCAAGAAAGTGATCACCATAAGTGAGTTAAGGATAGAGAACCAGTGCACCTTTGCACCTTCCATCTTCAAATAAGCATCCCATCTTGACGGCCACTTGATATCACTTTCCACAAAGTTCACCTCATAAGTAAAAGAAACAGGCTCGTTTTCTTTAATAGCCATGGCGACTGTTGTAGGATCGCACTTAATTGGAGTCGGGTACTTATTGTACAGTTTCAAGTTCTTGGCTGAATCAGGGGTATGCTGGACACTACAAGGAACAACCTCAAACCCAACAACTTCATAACCAGGTGCCTCGGATCCACCATTTCCAATCGTCGAGATCACCTCAGCTGCATCACCAGTACCCATAACCCTAGCCACATTGGTCTCCTCATACTTATGAACAAGAACAGTAAACTTCAAGTGATTAAACACATAATATGCATCTTGAACCTTAATCCCAATCGGATAACCCGTCCAACGCAAGAAATAACCATCCTTCCTCGTATAACGAATAGCAGGCAAATTATCAAGAATCAAATTAACTTGATACATCTCATCAATCCTCTTCTTTAAAAGCTTAAACTCCTCACCAGACAAAGGTTTAGTTTGACACAAGAAAATGTCGGTCTCATTCGTATACATCTTAAACCTATAAGGTGAATTCTCAATCCTATCACCCATAAGAAGCTCACCAAGATTCTCAGCACTATCTTTAACACCCTCTTGTGGTTTACAAAAAGGCAAGCTATAGTAACTATAAGGCAACTCAGTGTCAATTGAGGTCAATGAATTGACTTTAACATTCAAAAAATCACCAACCCCATATTTGTGTGGGTAACTACCAGGCAGATAAAACCCATGACCCAATTCAAATACTAAGCAGATTAACAAAACCCAAATCTTGAATTTGTCTAAAGATCTCATTTTTAGTTGTTTCTTGATCAGATCTGTAGGTAAAAATGCCAAGATCAGTGGGGTTTTACATTAGATTCAAGATTCAGCCTTTTAAACAAGAAAATTTAAAAGAAAAAAGAAAATGACAGGAAATATTAAAAGGTTTAGATGAAAATGTAGAGATCTAACTCACCTCCAAAAGGAATTCTGAGCAGAGATTGTGGAGCGACAGAAGGAGGAGAGATCTGGAAGTCAAGAATTTATATGAGCAGAGATTGAGGGCCCATTTGCGAAATGACTGACTTATGTCCTAATCAATAAAATGGAGATTCTAGTCATCTAGTGGGCATTTGGACATTATATTGTTTGTAAATATAAATAAATACATAAAATTATTCACAAAACAATATTTGCATTTACAAATTACATTTAATATTATTTTAAACTTCAACCGAGTTAAATTTGTATTCAAATACAATTTCAATTTCTAAATAATTGTTTGTAACTGCAACTTTGGAAAATTGTTTTTTTTTTTCAATTTCAGCTAAATAGTAACCGCTGAAAAATAAAAATAAAGCTAAATATTGTAATGTTGACCATATACAACAACAACAACAACAACTCAGTTAAATTCCACCTGGGGAGGATAGAATGTACGCAGACCTTACCATTACCCCAGAGGGGATAAAGAGGTTGTTTCCGGGAGACCCTCGGCTCAGAGATAATAGATCTGTGACAACGAATCCGAAAAATAAGATCAGCAATGTGAGAGACAACAAATTACTGGAAAAGTAGTAACACAAATATTATGCAAAAGTGTGAAACACAACATAAATCGCTAGCAGGATTAGACAAAATATCGGTACAAAGAGGGAAACCGAGACAAAGGGGAAACCGCTTGACTACCCTTAACCTACAACCCTAATGCTCGACCTCCACACCTTACTATCAAGAGTCATGTCATCGGATCTGGAGCCGCTCCATGTCATGTATGATTACCTCGGCCCAATACTTGTTAGGCCACCCTCTACCTCTTCTCGTACCTGCCAAAGCCAACCGCTCGCACACCTCCTAACCGGGGCAACCACAATTCTCCTCTGCTGGTGTCTGAACCAGTTAAGTCGCACTTCCCGCATCTTGTCGTCCATCGGAGTCACGCCCATTCTCTCCCGAATATCTTCATTCCTAATCTTATCCAGTCTAGTATGCCCACACATCCATCTCAACATACTTGTTTCGCTACTTTCATCTACATCCCTAATCTGTATTGACCACATAGAAGTCTTATTTGATGTGATAAAATTATCTAAGACAGAAATAGGCCCCTAGAAGAGGGGAAACCATGTAAAATATGTGAGGAACTTTGATGGTATTGAAATGTTGTATATAAGTGAGGTGGCAAAGAATTGCAATCACTTCACTGTAAGTTTTATTTAAAAGTTTTCATTTGCATTTATTTCAAAGACCATTAGATAAGGTAGAAATTACCACATTCGATAGAAGAGGCAAGTAGCACATATCGAAGTTAAATGTCACTTGAAATGGTTTGGTCATATCCTCTGTCGACCACATATCGATTTATAAATGCAAAAATATGGTAAATGAGGTGTTAAAAGGGGACAAGGTAAATCTAAAAATACGTGGAAGAATATTGTCTCGAAAGACCTACAAATCCTTAAAATCAATGCAGACTTAATCATATTAATAGAACACAACGAAAGAGAAAGATCCATATAGGTGATATCAACTAGTTGAATAGACTTGGTAGAGAACATTAAATATTATTATTATTATTATTATTATTATTATTATTTACACTCACTTTTATTTTATTTTGATTATGATAATATTATTATCATAATAACATGAGTTGAGTTTAGTGAAAGATATGAGGATTCATACTCCCACTTGCAACTTGTTTGGAATTGAGGCGTTATTGTTATGTATCTTACACACTCGCACTCCCTAATTTTCTCTAATCATTCATAATTACTTACTAGTATGTGTTATGAATACATTGAATGTGTATCCCTAAATATTCTTATGCTTTGTACCCTCTAAATCTTAAATACTTCACTTATAGCTCTTGTAACTTTCGCGTCCATATAAATAGAATCTTTGGTTCCTGTAAAAGAAACAAATATGTGAGATTACGTAATAACAGTTGTAGTATTATATGCTTAAAATTATCATGGCGCGGCTTCAGATTTTTGAGGATATGTCTCTTGATAGGAATGTGTGGAGGTCGAACATTAGGGTTGTAGGTTAAGCGGTAGTCGAGCGGTTTTCCTCTCATTTGTCCCTCTTTTTCTCTTTTTACCGGCGAGTATGATAGTATTTTGTCTAGTACTGCTAGCGATTTATGTTGTGTTTTACACTTTTGCATAATATTTGTATTACTACTTTTCCATTTATTTGTTGTCTCTCACGTTTCTGATATTATCTTTCTGTTTATTTTTTTGTTACAAATTTAGTGTCTATGAGCCGAGGGTCTCCCGGAAACAGTCTCTCTACCCCTCCGGTGAAAAGGTAAGGTATACGCACACTCTACCTTCCCCAATCCCCACTGATAAATTTTACTGAATTGTTGTTATTGTTATATATGCTTAAAATTATGCAGTTAGTACAAGTAAAGTTTCAAAGATAATTGACTTTTGGCGTAAATATTTGGAAATAAAAAGGACAACTTTTCCTGCAACTTGACTTCTGCTGGGCAGATCTGAATTGCCAAGTCAAAGCTAACAATATTATGAGCCTTTGGACACAAGAATTTTTTCGAAATTTTTTTATTGTTTTTTCGAAATCAGTGTTTGGTCATAAAATTATAATTTTCACTTGAAGATAAATTTTAAATTTTTTTAAAAATTAGAAAAATTCCAAAAAATTGTTGTTCAAAATTTTCACTCTTATCACTTACAAAACTTTAAAAACAACCCAAAATTATATTTCCAAACAAAACTCTAATTTTTAAATACTATTTTTATTTGAAAATTTTTCACCTCTTTTTGAAATTTTACAATTCTTATGTCCAAACGCCCACTATATCTCCACACAAAAGAGAAAGGTAAAAACAGAAAAACAAGATCAGGGGTAATAGAGGTTAAAGCATTTTAATCACTTGCCTTGAGAAGAAACGATATCCTCTAATCAGCTACCTATAATTTGAATAGAAGAAAATAGGACAGACACAGGAATCGAAATAGATTAAAAGGATGAGAAAATTTTATTTTATACTTATTAATTCAAACTATTTACCCTTTAATATTTAAGCCCAAAAAATTTACTTTTCCTACCTATACAATCTAAACTATTTACCCTCATACCCAATTCTTTTTACCTTTTCAGTTTCTCTAAACAAGCAGAGTCTTACACCCTAAACTTTCCTTTCCCCTTTTAATAAATATCCATAGCTTAGTCTTTTTAGATGATGAAAATCTAGTACGAACTCATCCATTTACCTTTTTTTTCTTATTTAGAATTTTCTATATAAATTTTAAATGATAAGTTTTCATATTATTGTACTCGAGTTCAGTCCAAAATGTTCTTTCTATATTAGTATTTTTCCTTTTTGCGTATTTATTTGTATTTCTGAACTCATGTATAGTTGTGGTTATATATTAAGTTTTCCAGATCTGATTTTTGTGTGTGTATGAAGACCCACCATTGTTGAGCTTGAAGCTCCTAAATTTAAAATTTATTTTGAAGATTTATTATTTGATTCGATATGAGTGCTATAAAATATTGCTTATATTACCTTCAAGTAAACTTTCCGGATCTGAATTTTTATGTGTATTTGAATAGCCACCATTGTTGAGCTTGAAGTTCTTGAATTTAAATTTATTATTTTGAAGATTTCTTATTTGATTCAAAGTGGATGTTATTAAATATTTCTTATAATACTTTCTGGAAGTTTGTACTGAAATTTGATTGCATTTGGAGCTGATTTGAGGTGATTAAGATCGAATTTTTCTATCGAAAATCGAAGAAGAACACAATTACCCAATAGCATACTTCTACAATATACAATATGCTATAGGAGTATATAACTATACTAACCAGCATACTATTATAGCATATAATATACTGTAACGGTATACTATAACAATATGCAGTATACTATAACAATATGCAGTAATAATATACAATATACCATAATAGTATACTTCGATTATTGATTTTATAGGTGCTATTGTGAAAATATAAAGGTATAATTATAGTTTATATATAGTATACAATTTAATATAACAGTATACCGTAAAAATAAGTCATTTGTTTAATTTTTAAAATTTTTTTAACTAGGTCCTTGCAAATATTTTCTTAAATGAATTTTTTATGGAGTTCAATAACAACAACAACAACCCAATATAATTTCACAAGTGGGGTCTTGGGGAGAGTTGTGTGTACGCATATGTTACCCCTACCCTAGGGTAGAGATGTTGTTTCCAAAAAACCCTCGGAAGACATAAAATAGTAATATGAAAAAAAAAAGTTCATTGAAATTAAAAAAGGAACGCGAAATTAAAGAAATAAAAAAAAGAAAAAAAAGAAAAAGAAACGAGCCAAATTGAGTATAAAACAGATTATGGAATAAAGAAAATAAAGAATAATATAATTCTGGAAAAAATATATGAACATTAAAAAAACGAAAAAAAAGAAAATAATTACCCACAAAAAGTGCAATGGGTAGGAAGGGTAATTAGTTTGATAGGTAAAAAAATTAATGGATAGGTAATGATAATTAATTTAGTTTTTGCGAGCAAAGTTATAATACCCTAAAAGAATTGCTGCTTAGATACTGCAATAGCCCGATTTCATTGTTTGAGAAATTTAGACATAATACAACCTTTCTAATATTTGTTTAAGTTTCCTACAACTACTTTAATAAAATCACATATAATACAATTTATTTTAAAATCTACAACTTATCATATTACTCATATCTCTCTCGTGAGATTCTCTCACCTAAATATATATATCTCGAGATTCTCTTTCATCTAAAAGTATCTATCATGTTAATTTTTTCATTAATATATTATATATTTCTTGTATAAATTGTATGTTATATCATTAAAATATACAATAATATATTGTATAATATATATAGTATACCGTATACATATATAATTTAAAATATACGATATACAAACACTGAATTGAAAAAAAAAACACCATTAACAAATATGTTACACATAGTATATATATATATATATAAAGATACAATGTTATATTATAAAAGAACTTGGGAGAAACACGGTTTTGTGTTGACCGAAAGTGAAAGAAGAATCAAATTTTGGGGGAATAGAGAGAAAATAATTTCGTAAAAAAAATTTGAAACTAAAAAAGGGATGTTTCTTGAATAAATATTATTTATATAATATACCACTTGTATATTACTACTATTATATTATATACAACGTATATAATCGACATATAAGTATTATATATAATTATTTTGATATGCATAGTGATATATGAAGTATTTTTGGCATATATTTAATTTGGTGATTGGGTCTGATGTATATCGTTATATATATATATATATATATATATATAAACACACCATCAAAATCTTGAAAAAATCGAAACTGAAAACTGAATATACTAAACTTCTGCTCCATTGCAGTTGTTATAGCAAATATTAATAAAAATAATAAAGAATGCAAAAGATGCATGCATGCTCACATGATCTTGCTTCTACTTTTATTAGTTCCCTTTCCTTCATTTTCATTTAGGATGCGAATCCAAAAATTACTAACCAATTCTGAGAACCACCAATATTAATGTTCTTTTCAACCAAACTGTACGATGGTGTGTTTCACAAGCCTGAAATAAATTTGCTTTCAACAGAGCTCAGCCATGTAGTTTCTCATGTTTTTCTTTTGGTAAGGGATATGATTTGATTGATGCATAATATAAGGGGATTTCGGTGTTTATAGTGGTAATCAATATTAATAAATTGAAGAATTTTTAGGAACATTCCAAATAGGATTTCTCATTAAAAGGGAATCTACCATATTTTTAGAGTGCATCTTTTTTATTTTGTTGTAGAATTTGTAATTCTAATATAAGTTGTAGATTATGAAATATTTTATAAACTCATAAGTGCGTACGGAAATTTCCCTTTATTTTCCTATGCCGAATAAATGAGTACAAATAGGTAACAAAAAAAATAGGAAACAAAAGGGGCTACGTAGATATCTAACTACGTACAATTTGAATAAAAGAAAATGAACAAAGGAACATATAACTTGTTGAACACACGAGTCAAATAAGGGACATATAACTCCAATAGTATTTGTAATGAGCTATAAAACCTATCTCCAAAATGGATCTCGATAAGAGGAAAGAGGTAGTAGCAGAAAGATTAATTCCCCTTGTGCAATGTACAGCTTCATTCCATCAAAGAACATGAAATCTTGAAACCTAATTATAATTTATTCTCCAGAAACGTAGTCAGGTACTCAACGTTTTCAGGACAAATTACAAAGTTTAACTAATATGTCCAACAAAGCGATTACATAATCAACATCATGATGGGAATAAACATTTTAGTAATTGAAAGATGATTAATGTTTATCTAACTTTGGCACCTAATCCTTGTGATTTAGGGCGTCTAACGGCAACTAATGGATTGACTATGCCTTGTGAATTTTTCCCAAGTCCAGTGCCTTCAACAAACCCCATCTTTGCCATCATCTTTGATCCAAATCCCTTTGTATGCATCTCAAATCCTGCAAATCCAATAGTTGACTCCTTCCTTGAGGATTTCCCACTTCTACCGACGACTTCAGCACTCCGAACAGCTGATTTGGGTAGAAAATCCTTCTTTGCTGATCCACTACTTGTTTCTGGGATTTCAGCTCCCAATCCAAGAGCTTTTGGTCGCTGGCGCGCTTCAATAGGCTCTGATATGCCCTGTCCATCTTTTCCTAAACCTCTACCTTCTTGATAACCCATTTTTGCCATCATTTTCGAGCCAAAACCTGTGGTGTGCATCTCAAATGCACCGTATTCGATTGAGTTGGTCACAACCTTTGTTTCATGGAAGCTGTTGGTTGTCTCGGTTGTTTCAATTAATTTCTCCTCAACTGTCTCGGAACACATCATACCACTTGAAATAAAGGAGACAGGAAGAGAGGCATAGGAGCCTGTTTTCTGATCCCTTCTTTTCTTACTGCTGTCTGTACGCGCACGTGGATTTACAGAGGTTTTAAACAATTTGCTTGGGCCAGATTGTCCACCACTACCCATTGAAGACTTCTTGGCTGCATATCCATCCTTTCTCTGATTTTGGATACCGGTGACTGTGAAATCAGAATCCTCGTCACCAGCTCCTATCAACTGAATGTCCAAAAATGGAGATCCCATCGTCAGACAGAAACAGGCATCTTTTACAAATGTTCAGACCAAATGAAAGAAATGTATTATGTAAAACCAAACAATTAAACTCTTCTGACAGACTGAGCTTTAAGTAACATAACCTTCTCCAAACGAATTTTATCACTGGCAGAAGGCATAGATGTATGATGCGTCTTGGTAACTGTCACAAACCTGAAAAAGTGGAACGGCGATGACTTGAATGCGTATAATTTTTTAAGATACACGTCCAAAGCCTTCAAATCAAATGGAAGTACAAATCTCTCTACGATTCACATCCATTACTAATATTCACATCTTAAAGGTAAAAAAAGAAGTCCTTCCATCCATAGAATAAGCTGTCAAAATCACCATAACTTTCACAACTAACTAAAAGCCAATAGAAATGAATCCATTTAAGGCCTAGAAAATAAAGAAATGTTGGAAATTGCAATCCTTTTCTTCATAATTAAGAAAGTTTTGGAGCATCAGGAAATACATCTGCAATTACACACTTTGGCTTTTATACATTCTTTACACGTTAAACGAAAGTTATCATTATTGAAAATCGGGAAAAGGTCCAAATTTACCCCCCTCTACTTTAGAATAATGTCTACATGTAACATCCGTTATACTATTCGGCCAAATTTACCTCTGCCGTTATAATATCCGGCCAAATTTACTCCTACCATCAGCAAACTTTTAAAAATTATCCCTCAGTCCATAAGTCCATCAGGTGACCCAGAATCTCCCAAATTATTTTAGTTAAGTCGCTTATTCTTCTTGATTCACCATTTTCGAAATAGTTGGCATTTATCTGCTTTCTTAATTGGAAAAAAAATAAGAGAAAAAAAGGGCAGCTCAGTGTACTAAGTTCCAGCTATGCGCGGGTCAGAAGCAAGGCTGGACCACAAGGGTCTATTGTACGGAGCCTTGCCTAATTTAGACCCTTCAATTTACTATACTTTGTTTACTAACCGTTGTATTATTTTAATATTTCTTTCTCTTATTTGCACAACGTATCCTACCTCTTCTTGCCAGAACCTTGAGAAACGCTTCGCAATCGGTATATTGCTGCTAATCTCTGAACCTGTTCATGTTCAACACCGAGTGTCAAAACAAGTGGTAGTACGTTGAACTCATAGAAGACACTCAACTGAATGACAATTAATTCCATTCTTTTGCAAGTTATTGTTCATAGAAGTTGGTTAGCCTTAATTATCAAAGCAGTGTTTCATTCTTACATAAGAAAAAGCAAGACATCAAATGAGTAATATCACTATCTAGCACATTTTTACAGCTTTTCAATACAAAGAAGCAGCACCAGAAGAATTTAGAAATATCGTATAAGAATTTTTTCTAGTTATATGACTTTCTTCTAAATTATTTTCGACTATACATAAGATAATACCTACTTGAGAAAAACAGAAGCATTATCAAATTGGCACTTAATGGAAATTGTTTTTTCGAGATACGGTGAAAATAAAGATAAAAAGTTACTGGATTACACGTAGATAAGTTAAAGACATCTATTTCCTGAACATAGGTAGGACCACAGGAGTTAGGACAACACACTATACCTGAGAACAATCACGTGAATGCATAGGTTGGAAAGAAAACATATCAGCTCCATCCAAAACCATCTGTTGCAGTTTCTACAATTTAAGAGTGAAAGGAAATTTCAACAAAAAGGAAAAGAAGATTATTGCTTTTGCATAAATCTAGTCAACATCAGTTTGGTTTCTTTAATTTTGATGCCCTGCATTTTTACTATGGTCTACGTCACTTGGGAGATGATGATTACAAACACAAAGCAACAAAAATGGGTTGCCAACCCTGTCCGATGTAAAAATATTCAGAGGCCTCCCAAGGCGGGGGAAAAATGCAATTTCTTGGAGCATAACAGCAGCATAAAAGACTGAAAATCATCTACAAAATTAACCAACTTAAGGGCAAAGATGGATGCTTGTCTTTGTTCCAGAGAAACTACCACAACGACCCAGCTACAAATAGAAATAATATGAAAGGGGATATAAAATGACTCAATGATTATCCAACCGCAACTTTATTCACACCATTATCATCTGCTTGCCAAACTGTTAAAACGACTACTGAAACGGACAAAACTAGAAATAGAAAGAGGAAAACATGAAGACACCAATCAACCAATCTACCAAAAAGAGTTATGCCTTCATGTCAGAATATAGGTGATCCTCATAAGACCAATTGAGGAACGATGGTTCAAGAACTTCTCAATACTGATGTTTGAGAACTTCAGACGGTGACATTTTCTATCCTCGCTAAAATACCATTTAGGCAAAAGAATGGTGTTTTCTATTCTTTATTCCTTAAGCTATTCAGCGAGGTACTTTCAGTTCAAACTTTTTTCTTATCCTGAGACTAGAATAGAAGAGAAACTGTCTTAATTTAATTAGGAACCTCCTACATTGCCCAGAGTATTTGCAGTAAAATTTGGTTATATAGCTCTGTAGTATATCTGGATTCACTTACCTAGTTTCGACTGACAAAGGTATTAAACAAATTTAGCGAAATAGAAAGAAATCAAACAAACAAAATTTTGTATCTAATGCACCAAAAACCATCTATGCTTTCTGCTACGCATTCTTATATTCTTTATTTCTGGAAACAAATTCCAGGATCATGATTTCACATGCTTGTCATTAATTCCAGAAAAAGCTTTCACAGGCTAAGCCATATCGCAATATATTCTTCCATTATGTTCGAACCAAATAAAGAATCATAAGAATTGTCAAAAGAGGGATCTGCATAGGAGCAAAGGCAGTTAACGCAATAAAGTTGGTGGAAAGATTGAAGCCACAAAAGACTAAACATTGAGCAAAAGCAAGCATCTTCAAGATCTTACTGAATTTATCTTCTGAAGATCAACACCTCGGCGGAGCATTCTCTCTCGACGCTTCAAAGCCATCATCTCCTTGCGATGTTTCTTCTTAGCACCTGAAAACATAAGCTAGACGTATATACAGTGGAGTTGAAGGCACATGGTCAACACACGAAATAAAAAAAAGTGAATAGAGAAAACAATGACGACAAAAGCATGGAGAGAAATTCCAGGGGAACTTATCCTCTTCCAAACCAAGAGAGTACTAAGTTATATGCACTTGAAATTTATTGGCTAAGCATAAGCATACATAGACAAAGCATTTTGGGGGAAGTCGGTGATAGGGCAGATATCTTTACCTGGAATCCTCCCGAAGTTTTTACTCTTTTGGGACTCAAACGGCCAAGACTGAGGAAATTTAGCAGCATGTTTCTTTTTCCCTGAAACTGTTCTTGGATCCTTTACAAACATCAGGCCATCTAAATCAGATCCCCGGACATGCTTGACGGGAGTAGATTTCTGACCTCTTCGGTACTTTCTCTCTGTTTGAGGCTTCTTCTTCATTCCATACTCACTAGAAGCTTCCTGCAGATCAATCCCACCCAATTTCGCTACGGTCTCATCAAAGCTATCCTTAGAACAGCTCCTAGGAACTTGTCCAACCAACTGTTTAACATCAACAACATTGCTCATTCCACCAGTGCTTTCGTAATAATCTGCAGCAACCTCTTCATCAACATCTGAATCACTATCAGATGAGCCATCACTGTCAGATGATTGGTCAGATTCTTCTGATTCCGAAGAACAAGAACTTCCATCATCAGACGAAATGTCTTCATCATCACCATTGCTTTCCTCATCAGATAAGTCATGAGTATATAGCCTAAGCCCCCCAATAGACAAAAATCCCTCGTTTTCCACAGGAGATGATGTCTCAGCTGGTAGGTCGTCGTCCATCTCATTGGCATCGCAGTGGAAGCTGCCATCAGCATCCATATCCTCCTCAGAGGATGAAGACTCAAAAGAAGGATTTTCCTTCTCATCTTTGGACGACAATCCAACTCCTTCCTGTGTTGTTTCTGCATCATCACAGAATCCCAATCCTCTGTGTGAGCTCTCATCCATTGAGAAACCAGCACTATAGTCTCCAGCATAGTCAACTTCACGAGAATCTTTATTTTGTCCAACATCTAGAGACAAAGGGGTTGTGCAATCATAAATACATCCCTCATTTTGAGGTTCCTTATTTGGGCCTTCATCTATGAAAGCTACAATCTGAGTTTCTTTAGTATCAACCAAAAGAATAGGCTGTTCTCGATCCAACTTGTTATCTTTTACTCCCACACTACGCACTGCATCTGAACCTATCTGAAAAAAGAGAAATAGATAATTTCATCAGTAATGCAAACTACTGCACATTTTTTGTAATTTTTTCTTTTTATTTTATGATAAGGAAATTGACCAACGATAAACAAATGTAAACAGTGGAAATCCATTCTGAAAATTGTTGGAATATTGTCAGGACAATGCCCTCTAAAATGGATAAATAGCCCAAAACCGAATTCCACACTCATCAACTTGAGGAAATGCTAATCCTTAAAACATACTGGGCAGATAGTTAAGCAGACAAAAATTAATAATGGTAAAAAAAACACTCTTACCATCCAAATCCATCAGAAAAAATAAGCAGAAAATCCAAATTCCTAGTTTTTTTTTCTTATCATGACCAAATTTCCGTAACAACAGGGATCAAGCAAATATTTGATTAAAATCCAAATTATTAAGCTAGAATTGGCGTTCAGAAATAAATTATTAACTCAATAATCCTTCGAACTACAGCACTTTACCTCCAGATACTATACCTCACTAGACGTGTATAGTTCTTTTTCAACAAAATACAACATACAAAATACAACACAAATCTTCCCTAAAGATTCACCCTTTAAACCTCTAACAACAAATGCTGCACAGATATACAACTTTCTCATCCTTACTATGGCCACTATAATACGAAAGCATATCTAATCAATATTCCATTTCCATATAAGGATATACACACTTACTGTAAACTCGGAAATATCTCTGTTATCATCATTACCCATGACCTTAAATTACCCATTCTTCCGGGGGCGAAGCCACCTTAGCTTAAGCGGAGTCATCTGACACTGCTTCGTCGGAGTATATATATATATATATATATATATATATATATATATATATATAATTAGACTAATTATGTCGAAGTACATTAGTGATATTCTTAAAGAATATTAGAATAATTACACATAATTTATAATTAATATTAATAATTTATTAGGCAATTAATTAATACTTACATTATTAAAAAAGGCATATAATTACAATTACCAATTTTCATAAAAACCCAAACCTTTTTTACTCTCTTCTCTTTCTTCTCTTTCTTCTCGNACTGCTTGTCAAATAGGAAGGCACAGCTCACACGGTTAAGCGCCTAAAATATCTGTGGGATGTCGTGGATTCTAACCTCAGTGGTGTTACGTCTGTTTATTTTTCGAAGTTAATTATTTCATCAAACTTAAGACCCCAACAAAAAACATTCTCTGCAATTTGCGGTTTTGGGGATTGTGTGTGTTGCTTGCTAGTATTTCTATTGTAAGTTATCTTGCTATCCTATTTTTTTTTTTTTTTGCGACGAAATTGATCAAGACAGATTTGCAAAATCAAAACAAATGTAGAGTCTTTTAGTGATTATGTTTGGTTCTTACATACAAAAAGAAATACAAGTACTATTTCAAATTGGGATATTATAAGTTCATTCCAAAAGAGTAAATAAACACTCACTGAGGAGAGTTATAGTAATGTACTTTATTAATATGACTTGAACTGTATTTTTTAGTATATGATACCATTATATTGGATTGTTCATCTATTTCTTTAGATATCGACACTGCTTACGAGAAATTCTTTGTACGCCCCCTGCATTCTTCAATAACAACTCAATTGTTGACAATTAAATAAACTAAAAAGGATTTAAGTTATATGCATCGATGTTAAGATCTATATAAGAGAGACATATTAGTAGAGAATATGTTTTAGTCATGTTAGCACTTTTACTTTACACCCTATGTTTTATTAAACATCCTATGTTTTTTATAGGAGTTGTTTAGTCTTCGAGAGATTTATGCTTCCGTAAAAAGCAGTGTTATCAAAGGCGAAAAGCGCAAAAAAACTCTAAGGTCCATCAGGGCTTTAAGCGCAAATAAAGTGTAGGCTTTAGTGAAAAAAGGCGCAATTGGAGAAAAAGTAAAAATATGTATATGTAGTCCAAGACTAATAATTATAAGCATGAATAACATATATATAGACAAAGATATTGGAAAACAATTACGATAAAGTGAAATATCAATTGTTTAATGTTGCCTTTTCAAGATTACACTCATTGGTAAGGAAAAGTATGCCTCAGAGCCTTGATGCAATACTAAAGCGCCCAGAAAGCGAGGCGAAGCGCTCAACATGTGTTGAGCCTCGCTTCAGGGCTTAAGCGCGCCTTTAATAATACTGGTAGAAAGTACAATGAACTTCTAGTACTTTTAACTTCTATTATTATTTTATTTTGTATATTAATGGCCTGAGATGAGTTTATATGAAGTAACATGATCAGCGAGGATTCACGGAGCCGACCCCAACCAGTTTGCGAGTGAAGATTAGTTGTTGTTGTTGCACTATCGGTGTAAAGTATTTCTTCGCACTATCAGAATATCTCAACATGCGATAGCAGGTTAGTTACTCCTCTTTGCCTCCCCAAGATAGGGGTAACATCTAAGTACCCTCTCCAGACCCCACTCATGAGACTCCACTAGGTTTGTTTTTGTTGTTGGTGGTGTTGATAGTAGGTTATTTACCATCTTTAATGTTTATCAAGAGATTTACATGTAAATACCTAATAAGTGACCTGTGTAAATATATTTTGCACCGTTATTACATAATACTTAAACTTTAACCTACTCATTCCTAACTATAACCCTAGCAACAGCAACACAATCATCATCTTCATAAAAAAATAAAAAAATAAAAAAATAAAATAAAAAAACAAGTAAACTGATCCTTGAATAAAAGTTCAATCTTTTAGCATTATCCTAAAAATAAACATACCTCTGAATATGCAGAAGGGTATACATAACGAATCTCATTTCCTCTACTTTTCTTTGATTCGCTCTTTGAACTCGAAGCATTGTTCGAGCTGCTAACAGCTGTATTATTACGATCCTTTGATTTACTTCCATTTCCACTCTTCAAAGTCCTCCCTAAATTCCCAAATTAAACAAATGTATAAATGAATAAATAATTCAGTTTAAATATAAAGGTATACAAATGATTCAGAAAGAAAAAAAACAAGAACCTCTTGAAGGAGGAGAATTGTAAACGGCCCAATCAGATAAGACTCCACCTTCAACGAACAAGCCCCGACCCGAATAAGATGGGTTTCTCGGCTTTCGGGTTTTGGATTTATTGGAACTTTTTCTGTTTTTTCCTCCCATTTTTTGTACGTCGGCGAACGCCGTGAACGGCGGAGAGAGATAGCGGAGCTCGGAGATGAGTTTTTTGATCGTAGATTTTGAAGAAAAAAAAGGTTGAAAGACGGTGGAGAGATTGAATTCAGTGTGATGAGGTGTTTGTCTTCTTGTGTGAGGTTGATCTGAAAAGGCCAAATACATAAACAGCCCCTCAACTTGGTATCGTTTTTCACCAAGGCCCCTCAACTATGCCTCACATCTATTGGCCACCTGAATCAATTACATAATGTGTCTATTGAGCACAATTCACTCATATTTTTAAAAAACTAGAGCGCGTATTTTTAATGTTGTTTAAGATTACTTGTTCAATACGCCATCGACAAGACCATAACCAAGGTGTATTGACACGCAAATTAAAAATACACAGTTTAATTTTTTAATGGACGTGTGAGTTGTATTCAATAAGTGCATTATGTATCTGATTCATGTGACTAATAGATCTTAGATAGTTGAGGGGGTTAGATATAAAATGGTGTCAAGTTTAGGGGGATTGTTTATGTATCGTCATCTGGAAATGTTGTACATTTTTATTTGAGATATTTAGACTTTGATCCTTACGTAGAAAATATATTCCAAATTTCAAGATCATAGCGTAATTTGTTTAGAGATATAGATTACAAAGTAAATCTAGTTCCAAGATCTAGAAAGTTGTGAATACAATTAGTGAAGCTAGATCGAGGAATGTCCTTGGACTACTTTTATAACTATATTAATCTCAAATATGAAATAATAGTTTAAATGTAATATAACACATTGTTGCTTGAATAGTTTAGCACTTACTAAATCTTTAAATTTGTGAAATTGTAAATCGGACGGATCAAAAGCGCATATATTGATTAATAAAAGGTTAGATGTGTTTAACCAAAAATTACAGAAAGCAAAATTAGAATTTGACGATATTTGAGGACTAAAATCGGTAATTTCCCTTTTAATTCGTGGAAAGTAAATGAGGTACAAGTAATTTATTGAGTAGGGTTGGAGTTGTATAAATGTTAGTTGTGGGTGTTATGTGCAAATAGAGAAAGAACCATATATGCTTGGAAGGAATCTACTCCAAGATATGCTTAACATTCTTCGACTGTGAAGTTAGCACGTCTTGAAGTAAGCATAAAATACCGAATATTTGAAACCAAAGAAGAATATTTGAGGCGCAAAAAAAAAAGGGGATATCATCATCAGAAGAAGAAATTATGAACAACTATGATAAATAGCAATTCCTTCAATGTCGCTATTTCCCTATTAGTGAATGTTTTAAAAATATTACTATTTGTGAATTTTTAAAAAAATATTATCTTTTAATATTTAAAAATAATTAAACTTTAATTTTTCATATTCTAATGATATGTTTAAAATCACAAATTCTAAAAAAAAAATCTTTCTTAAACTATATGCTCCGTCAATTAACGTCATACTTGAATATAATCCATTTCGTTTACAAGGACATTGCAGCTATTGTATTAGTAAAAATAAATATTCCACGTGAAATTAATTAAGTGGTTGACATGGCAAGCCACGTGGATCAAAGGAAGAACGACAGCTGGAGGGAAACTTAGAAAGAGATATGAAGTAAGTAGATACGAGCTAAACACCCACGAGATATTAGAAATGGGCGCTCGAGTCTATTCAGAGAGTTGAAGAGACACGGTCAAAATGAACCAGGGCAGAAAAGAGGACAGATTCATAGATCTTCAATCAATGAGTTTAAACAGTTAAGATTACCTATTATAACGTTTCATTAATGATATAAATGTTCATTAATGCTCAATCATAAAAAGGAGTTGACGTACTTGAAGCTCCCTATAAAAAGGAAAGAAATATTATCTGTAAACACACATTCTAATCATTATTGGTATATACTTTATATTCTTGTGCTCTCTACTATTTTCCTTTCTACTCTAAGTTATAATTTACTTTATTGATTTAGCTAATTCTCTTGATTATCAGTAGCCCCAGTACTTCTTAAAGTAAGCTTTGACTAAGAATTCGATTCTTTGGTTAAACAATTTGGTTCCGTTACGGGGAATCTGATAATCCTTTCTTACTTTCCAAATTATTCTTACTTAATCGAATCATGTCAAACGTCAACGACAACAACCAACAGGCAACAAGAACTCCAGTTCCATCGCCTCAAAGAACCCCGCGTGGTTCGAGGGAACCAACCCCAGAAAGATCCACTACTCAAAGCAATGACCAACTTGGTAATGAGCAAACATGAGAGCAAGATGTTGTGAAGCAAATAATTGTTGAATATGTGAACGAAGCTCTCCAGGCTTTCGTGAGGGGGTTACCAACTGTATCACCAACACCTCCTCCAAACAATAATGCAACTGTGGAAAATCCACACTCGGGACTAGCTAATTCTGGAAGTGGAGGCACTCCTAACAAATCACTCGAAGGGAGACCATGTATGACTAGTAATTCTGATTTACAATCTTTAATACTAACCTTGCAGAAACATGTGAAGGAACAAAATGACCGTATTAAACAAATACCTGGCGTACCACTTGTCATCAAAGGGATTGATATTGACAAATATTCTCAACAATCATGGAAGCCAAGTGCTGCACCTTTACTGATTCCCAAAAAATTCAAAATGCCAAATATATCAAAATATGATGGGACAACTGATCCACGCGACCATGTCATTGCATTCACCACGGGAGTAAAAGGCAACGACTTAACCAAGCAGAAGATCGAATATGTGCCGGTCAAGAAGTTTGGGGAGACTCTTACCAAAGGAGCACTAACGTGGTATTCTCTCTTACCTGAAAACTCTATTGACTCTTTTGCTGAGCTTGCAGACTCGTTCAT
Source organism: Nicotiana undulata (assembly GCA_005239495.1). Taxonomy (NCBI): domain Eukaryota; kingdom Viridiplantae; phylum Streptophyta; class Magnoliopsida; order Solanales; family Solanaceae; genus Nicotiana; species Nicotiana undulata. The sequence goes on from ML285044.1 coordinate 57,736, forward strand.
AAAAGCACATTCGGGTGCACAAAAAGTAGAAAAGAGAATGGAAGAGATATTCAAGGTAAAACAGGGAGATACAAAGTTGCTTCGAGAATTTGTAGACAGTTCCAACGAGAAAGGATGTTGTTACCTAGAGTACCTGACAACTGGGAAGTTGTGGCATTTGCGAGCAATTTGAACGAGAAAAGCTCTGAAGCTACGAGGAGGCTCAAAGAGAGATTGCGAGAATTCCCTGCCACGATGTGGAATGATGTTTATAACAGGTACAATACCAAATTACGAATCGAAGAGGATATCATAGCTCAATCTAGGGCAGAAGAAAGAACGAGTTCAAGGCGATTAGAATCGAAAAAGAGAACTGGTAAAAATAGGTACGAGCCATACATGGGACCTTCGGGACGGGAAGCTCGTCCCGAATTTTGAAATGCACGGCCTGATCACAGACCAACAAATAGAGATTCAATTTCATCATCATCAAGATTCAGAAAAGATCGAGATGAACGTAACAGAGGTAATAACACAAATGCGAGAATTGGAGACTATAACTTCAATGTAAGTACTTCCGAGCTAATTGTTGTTCTGAGAAACATGGGAGATAAAGTTCGATGGCCCAAAGAGATGAGATCAAATCCAAACAGAAGGAACCCAGACTTCTGGTGTGAATTCCACAATGATCACGGGGCACAGAACATCGGACTGCAGATTATTACAAGGTGAGGTAGAACATTTATTGAAACAGGGCGATCTAATAGAATTGTTTAGTGAAAAGGGCAAGCATGCATATATGAAGAACAGACATGAGCCCCCAAAACCACCATCTCCAAAGAGAACATCAAATGTGATAAATGGCGGAGAAGAGGTTAATGGCGTAACCTATACTGCAGCAAGAAAGACGAGAAAATTCACAATAACTCACGGGAAGCGAACTCGTGAAACCTTGGAAGACGATAGCATAACATTTGACGATGCAGATGCTGATAGGTTACTGGTTCCTCACAACGATGCACTGGTAATATCTCTACTTATACATGACACTAATGTGAAACGAGTCTTGATTGATCCAGGTAGTTCAATGAATATTATTCTCTTAAGAGTCGTGGAAGAGATGCTGATGGGAGATCGTGTAATACCAAAAGCACGTTCCTTGTCTGGATTTGATAACTCTACTGTCATTACAAAAGGGGAAATTGAGTTGAGCTCTTACGCAGAAGGGGTCATCAAAGAAACAAAATTTCAAGTCATTGATACGGATATGGCCTATAATGTAATTATGGGAAGGCCATGGATTCATGACATGGACACTGTACCTTTCACACTACATCGGGTTATCAAAATCCCTTCAAAATGGGGTATTCAACAGATTTGAGGAGATCAACAAATTTTGAGGAATATCAACTTAGTGATACACTCGAGCCAAAGAGATGCGAAAATAGAACTAAAATACGCTGGAGAAGCTCAAACAGATGCGGATGCAAATGATAAAGATATGGTAAATCAGATCTCAACAGAGGTTGCATCAAATCAGATGGACGTGGACTCCAGACCAGATGTTATTCAGGATCCAAAAGAAAATGAAAACATAAAAACAATGACTAAGGAACGCGAAGTTGTTCCATTATTCGAGCAAAGGTCAGAACAAAGAATTCATATCGGAGCAAGGCTTAACCCGGTCAGAAGAGGTAAGTTGATTGAATACTTAAAATCTAACACAGATTGTTTTGCATGGTCCCATTCAGGTATGACAGGTATGCCCCCAGAAGTGATGACTCAAAATTGAATGAAGACCCATCATTCGTGCCTGTCAAACAAAAGAAAAGGAAGCAGGGATCATTCAAAAATCAAGTGATCGATGAAGAGGTACAGAAACTCTTAAAAATTGGTTCAATACGTGAGGTAAAGTATCCCAATTGGTTAGCTAATATTGTGGTAGTACCTAAAAAGAACGGTAAATGGGGAGTTTGTGTAGATTACATTGATTTACACAAAACATGACCAAAGGATCCACTTCCTTTACCGCATATAGATCAAATGATTGATGTTACCGCAGGTCACAAATTATTAAGCTTTCTAGATGCATACACTGGTTATAATCAGATAAAAATGGACCCCTCAAACGAGGAAAAAATTTCCTTTATTAGAAACAGGGGGACTTATTGTTACAAAGTCATGTCTTTTGGCTTGAAAAATACTGGAGCCACGTACCAAAGGCTGGTGACCAAGATGTTCCAAGAACATCTAGGGAAGACAATGGAAGTATACATCGATGATATGTTAGTCAAGTCAACACAAGCCGAAGACTATTTTCAACATCTTTCAATGACATTTGAGATCCTCCGCATGTATAATTATGAAACTAAATCCAAAGAAATGCGCCTTTGGCGTTGAATCAGGTAAGTTTTTGGGTTTTCTTGTACTCCCTCCGTTCCAGTTTATGTGAACCTATTTCCTTTTTGGTCCGTTCTAAAAAGAATGACCCCTTCCTAAATTTGGAAACAATTTTGGTTAAACTTACAATTATACCCTTAATGAGAAGCTTTTATAACCACACAAATACTCTGGCCCTCTTTTGGACTTGTTTAGGACCACAACTTTCAAAAGTCTTCATTTTTTTTCTTAAACTTTGTGCCCAGTCAAACAGGTTCACATAAATTGGAACGGAGGGAGTATCTAATAGAGGCATTGAAGTAAATCGTACTCAAATTAAAGTTATTGAAGAAATACCTAATGTGCTCACAAGTAAAAAAGAGGTTCAAAGATTGACATGTAGGATTGCAGCTTTAGGAAGATTCATTTCGAGATCTTCATAGAAGAGCTTTAAATTCTTTTCAGTGTTAAAAAAGCAGAATCAGTTTGAATAGACCGAAGAATGCCAACAAGCCCTCAAAAATTTGAATGCTTATCTATCAAATCCTCCCTTGTTATCCAATCCAAGGGATGGAGAAAGACTGTATGTCTATCTTGCTATTGCGGAAGTAGCTGTAAGTGAAATCTTAGTAAGGGAAGACAAAGGTAAGCAATCTCCCATTTATTATGTAAGTAAATCCTTATTGGATGTTGAAACTAGATATCCTCATTTGGAAAAGCTAGCTTTAGCCTTAGTCATGGCAGCTAGGAAATTGAGACTATATTTTCAATGTCATCCAATTTATGTCGTAACTTCATATCCCTAAAGAAATATTCTGCATAAACAAGAATTGTCAGGCAGATTGGCCAAATGGGCAATAGAATTAAGCGAATATGATATTGTTTATCAACCTAGGACATCAATAAAATCTCAGGTTTAAGCAGATTTTTTCGCAGAATGCAAATATAATTCCTGAAGTAGAAAAGGAATTACAGATTTTTACAGGAGCTAATCCAGGAACATGGACTATATTTACTGACAATTTTTCTAATGTCAGAGGAGCCGGTTTGGAAATTGTCTTGATACCACCTTCAGGTGAAACAATAATGCAAGTGATTAAATGTTATCCTATTACTAACAATGAAGCAGGGTATGAAGTTGTCATTGCAGGTCTGGAACTTGCACAAGAACTCTCTATAGAGAAAATCGTGATCAAGAGTGACTCTCAACTGGTGGTAAATCAGATGTAGGGGACTTACACCGCCAGAGAGACTCGCATGCAGCAATATCTAGAGAAGGCACAAGACATGGTCAGGCAGTTCCAATCGTGGAAGATCGTGCAAATACCCAGAGAGGAAAACCTTGCTTTAGTAGCATATGTAACGAGTGAATAAAATGTTATTATAATACATCTATTTCATTCAACACTCGACCAGGATAAACACGAGGTAACATTCAATAATTTAACCTGGGATTGGAGAAACGGAATTGTAAATTTTTCGCATTATGGGATCGTACCTGAAGATAAGAAAGAGTCTCAAGCACTTCGACGAAAAGCCGCTCGGTACTATCTAATTCGAGACAATTTATATCGCAAAATGTTTGGTGGTCCTTTAGCAAGGTGCCTCGGACCTAATAAAACTGATTACGTGACGAAAGAAATACATGAAGGACATTGCGGAAATCACTCAGGTGGAAGGTCTTTAGTTAAGACTCTAATCAAAGCACAGTACTACTGGCCTAAAATGGAAGAAGATGCGGAAAGTTTTGTAGCAAAATGCAATAAATGTCAACGCTATGCTAATAATATGCATTGACCCCCAGAATTATTAAATCCGATTATTTCCCCGTGGCCATTCATGAAGTGGGGAATGGATATAGTAGGACCTTTACCACAAGCCGAAGGAAAAGTACAATTTTTACTAGTACTAACATATTATTTTTCAAAATGGGTAGAAGCAGGTGCTTTTAAACAAGTACGAGAAAAAGATGTAAAGGATTTCATTTGACGAAATATCATATGTCGCTTTGGAGTTCCAAAAGAGATCGTATGCCATAATGGCCCGCAATTTATAGGCTCGCAAATCACAGAATTCTTCCAAAGTTGGCAAATCAAACGTATCACCTCCTCACCTTATCACCCCGTGGCTAATGGGAAAGCTGAGTCAACAAATAAGATCATCATCAATAATTTTAAAAACTAGAGAAGTCAAAAGGAAATTGGCTTGAAGAGCTACCAGGAGCGTTATGGGCTTACAGAACTACCACAAAAATAGCCACGGGAGAAACTCCATTCGCACTTGGCTACGGTTCAGAGGCTCTAATACCAGTTGAAATTGGTGATCCAAGCACAATATTCACATTAGCAACAGAAGAGTCAAACAATGACGAATTAAGAACAAATCTAGATTAACTTGAGCAAAGGAGGGAGGCCGCTTTAATTCGCATGGCAACACAAAGCAGATTATAGAGCGGTACTACAGCAGAAAAGCTCACCTCAAATATTTCAAAATTGGGGACTTCGTTCTTAAAAAAGTTTTCCAATCAACGAAAGCTGCTGGAGCAGGAAAGTTAAGTCCAAATTGGGAAGGACCCTATAAAGGTAGAGGTATTGCAGGGAAAGGTGCTCATGAGCTGTAAATCATGGATGGCAAGGTCTTACCCTCGAGTTGGAACGTTGTTCAATTAAAGAAGTACTATTTCTAAGCGAAAGAAGTACCCACGATCAGGTATCATTTACATACGCTCTTACTTAGTTAAAATTATACTAACAATTTTAGATGATAGGCAAAAAGCTAACCCATACCAAATGATGATATTAGACTTGAAAAGACATGCGTAAGTAACTTAATTCCCGGTCTACGGTTACAACCTTCTGATGGAAATTTCAAAGGGTTAAGCAGCCATCATCTAAACTATATACCTTCGAGTCCCGTATGTTTTTCCTTTTCAGGAAAAGAACCGCAAGGAAGGATTAGTCAAGTGCTCGAGATTTCATACTTCAAAACTCAAACACTTGGGGGACTATATAATATGGAAGGCAAAGAAGACAGAAAAAGTCAGAATTCAAGGCAGCCTGAGGTCTATTTTACCCAACAAATCGAAAGTTAAGAGCAAAGTCAAGAGCCAAAAACACAATCTTGATTCAAAAACCTACAAAGAACATACTCGTGGATGAAAATGAATGTTTAGGTTAAAGGCAATATTTAGTTACGGGTTGTAATTTATACCCTTGTATTTATTCAAATCTACTGTAAAGAAAACAGTTACGAAAGAGTTATAGATGATACTCGAACACATGTAAAGTATTATGAAATTTCAAATAATACAATAACTTTCTTCAGAACACTACTCAAAGGAACTTGTGTATTCCTATTTCTTTTTCGTATATTTACACCACTATTAAGTTGAGACGTCTTCTTCATTAAGTGTCGTCCATAAAAGGGCCCTCTTTTATAGATCGTGTTTATTTAAAAAAGACACGAAAAATCAAAGCATTTTTATGCAAACATTTAGAGTAAGACAGAAACTCAAAACACACAAGTTGAGCCAAAAACTTGAAGTTAATATTATACGATGGTTAAAACTAAGTGTGAACTTAGTTCAAACCTATTTTGTTTATACAAAATTACCCCAAAACTGTTCTGGGGACTTTCCAAAAACTTTACCCCCAAACGGGACCGGGGGTAAAACCACCAATTGTTTCTCCACATAAAAAAAAGGCAACAACACTTTCACTTTTCACTTTGTGGTGGGGGGGGGGGAGGGGTTTAACTTCATCAGAAGGAAGACCAACAAATTCACCAGGTACAATCTCACCACCTTCGGGAACTTCAACTTCGGGTGATGAGAAACTTTGACTTTGCCGGGCCTTCTTGATTGTCTCTTTGGTTTGGGCAATTTCAGCTTTTAAGTCAAAGTTCTCCTGGCCTACCTCATTTTAATGTGTCAAGACGGGTATTCAAATAAGACCAACTTACATCAACGACTGCTTTATCCTCAAGAGCCTCGTAATCTTTCTCTCATTGATGGACTTCAGCTCTCAACTCATCCTTTTCAATCAAAGTTGCATCATAGGAAGCTTGTAGAGGGGCAAGGGAGCTCTCCAAGAACTGAACCTTATTAGAGGATTCACGAAGATCCTTCTGAGCTTGTGTGAGCATCTGAACAAGTTTCCCAGAGTAAGCCTCTTTCTGGTTCAATAAATCCTTTAAGCTTTTTATCTCCTCAGAAGCTCGGGAAAGTTGTTCAGCGAATGAAGATTCAAGGAGATTTTTGTCCTTGCCTGCATGGTTTAATGAAGCCTTCTCAATGGCTAGCTCCGTTGTGCTGCTCCAAGGTACATTTCTCCTCCTCAGCAACTTCTATGCCAAGTTGAAGACTCTCGAACTGCTCTTTCCAATTATCTGCCTCGGTATTGTAGTCATTCATCAACTGCTCCGTATGTACAATCCTTTTCACCATCTATGTGCCAATGAGATTGATTTGCACAAAAAGGAAAATATGATATGGGTAAAATCTAAATTCTGAAACGTAAAAGCATACGAAGTGTACCTTCAAAGATGAATGTACTATCTCATTCATCCATGTAAGTGAGTTGTGGCATTCTAACTTCGACTTTCTAACAGGGCCAATCAAAGGCTTTAACCATACATCTGCATGACCTGATTTCTTCAAAAGGCTACCTTTAGCAGGAACCTCTATGGTGACTTGTCTCATCACCCCACTACTAGAAGAACCAATTTCAACGTGAGAAAGTACGGTAATAGGGGTAGTCGAAGGAGCCACGGGGAGGGGGGGGGCAAAGTCGGGGTAGTAAAGATAGCAATAGGCACGGGTAATTGATGTTCCATTGTAGCAGATGCGGGAAAAACGGCAAGAGGCGCTTCCTCATAAATTGAGCCAATGTGTTCTTCATTAAACCCTCGAGAGAAAAGTTGTTCAACTGAGTCGTGAGTTGAAGCAGGAGTTTCTTCATCAGAATTCACTTGGGTAGCATCATCAGGCTCAGGTACATGAGTTGGACTAGGAAGGGGAGAAGATTCATCATCAAAAATAACTCGTCTCCTCGCTCATGGCCTTCGCACCAACGAGCCTTCCTCTTGCTCCTCTTCATCTTCCACAATCTGGGTCCTATCTACCTTCCTTTTCGATGAAGAACCTAAAATTATCTCCTGAGCCTTTGACAAGGAAAGCCTTGAAGCAGTAATTGCAGCAGCAGTGATACCATGAACAGGAAACCCTAATAAACAAAAGGGTCAATAAATTTTGAAGAAAGTATGAAGGTAAAAAGAAAGTAAAAAAGAAGTTTACCATGAGTTTTTACTTTCCAACCAAACCTAACCGAAAGGTATTTCCAAGACCTTTCCTCCATTGGAGCAATTGTCAACAATTTTTCTACCCAACCACGAAAACTGGGAATCGCCTCAACAGTTCCCATGGTTGCTGAAAGAAGGAAAAAACAATTACGAGAATGTACATTTATCATGAGAAGGAAAGAAGTGAAGAGGTAACTTACGTGCAAAGTTCCACTTCTCTGGGAAGGGCATATTCTCTTCACCTACTAATCCACTAGTAGGGGCAGCAACAAACCTAACATACCATCCGCGATCTTTATCATCATCAGGAATGACCAAAACTCTCTTACTCCTTGCCACAAGAGTGAAAACTCCCTGACGGAATAATTTGGGAGAGTAGAGATGGAACAGATGATAGAAAGTGAAAGGAAGTGAAGCCAAATTTGCTAGGTACCTAAGGCATGCTACTGCCCTCCAAATAATAGGACCGATTTGTCCCAAGCATACATTAAAGAAGCGACAAATTTTGATAATGACTGGACCGATGGGGGGCCTAAAACCTGAAGTAAAGGGATATGTGTATACGAAAGAGAAGCCAGCTTTAATCCTTTGATTCTCATTGGGGACCAAAATGGGGAAATCAAATTTCCAACAACAATCTCTGCGCGCGGTGGAAATTAAACCTTCAGTGATTTGAGAAGGGTAGAGATCAACGCGATCATGAGATGTCATGGAAGTAACCTGGTTTTTTATTGCCTCATATCACTTACAAAGGAAAGTTCAGCGGGTATGATTTCGTCTATTGCATGTTCACGAAGTGGTTAATTGCATTCTCTATTCCTAGCAGAAGATCTATGAGACGATGAAGCTCTAGTCCTAGAAGAAGATGATGGAGTGACATTAGCCCTAGAAGTTGGCGGAGGGGTAATATTACGTTGAGAGGGAGATCCTCGGGTAGATAATGATCCTAAACTTCTTAATCGGCCACCTCTCTTACTCCGAATCGTAGCAGAAGAAGGGGAGAGTTAATCTACGATTATAACTTTTTTAGGGTCTGGATTAGAGGAAGACATAACTGAGTGAGAAAGAAATATGTAAGTTATGAAAGAAGAATGAAAGTTTTTCGTAGAAGCAAAGGCAAAAGAGGTATTTATATGCAGAGGCAACTGTAAAAAATGGCAAACAATGATGGGAATGCCATTATGAAAACTGTCACTTCGTAACTGATGCAGCCGTAAAAAGCCCTAAAATCCGCTGAAGAATTGCATAACCAATCAGGAACTGCCACATGGTACATGCATTAAATGGAAGTGACAAGCGACGTATAAGTACAGAAACAAGTTCAATGGCATGAGAGAGTCGGGGACAAAAAACTCCCGTCATAAATAAGTATCCACTTACCAAATATTCAATTGATAAATAATTGGTAAGGTGGGGGACTATATGTGTAAAAATAAATATTACACGTGGAGGGAAACTTAGAAAGAGATACGAAGTAAGTAGATACGAGCTAAACACCCACGAGATTATTAGAAACGGGCGCTCGAGTCTATTCAGAGAGTTGAAGAAACACGGTCAAAATGAACTAGGGCAGAAAAGAGGGCAAATTCATAGATCTTCAATCAATGAGTTAAACGTTACAGAATCTTCACGAAACAGTTACGATTACCTATTATAACGTTTCATTAATGATATAAATGCTCATTAATGCTCAATCATAAAGAGGAGTAGACGTTGTATTTGAAGCTCCCTATAAAAGGGAAAGAAATATTATCTGTATACACACGTTCTAATCGTTATTGGAATAAACTTTACATTCTTGTGCTCTCTACTATTTTCCTTTCTACTAAGTTATAATTTCCTTTATTGTTTTAACTAATTTTTCTGATTATCAGTAGCCCGAGTACTTCTTAAAGTAAGCTTTGATTAAGAATACGATTCTTTGGTTAAACAACTATGATTTTCTTTTCTTTTTTGGTTTTCATCAGATGTTCGGTATTTACACTAAAGCCGACTAAATTCGGATTCGCGCCGCAAAGTCTCACATTGGGGGTGGGTAAAACGCTCTCTAATAAAGGTGACTCATACCTAGAACTCGAATAAGAGACCTCTGGTTAAGAATGATAAGTACTTACCACTCTACCACAATCCTGTTGGTTAGCTATGATTTTCTTTTGACATGGTTTTATATATTGCTTTTTTGCATAATTAACGAATAGTGCTGAAAGTCCAATTGAGACTCAAAGTCGTATACCGCAGTTTATGACATTTTTATCGTTAGACTACGTTTCTATATGCACATTATCCTACATAAACTAATTACTCTTACCCTCTTAGAAGAGCATGAAATAGTGCAAAAATTGTTGGATCCGTACACTATCATATATATATCTCAAGCTATCGCACCCTAATAAAACTAGTTAACTAAATAATATGTTCACAAATGTTTATAATAATGTATGTATTATTTCTTGTTAACTTTTTAATTCATTATATTAAAGTTGAATATAAATAGTATATCATTTAAACTAAAAAGCAATATGTTTACAATTATACCCTTCAGTGCATGACCTTCTGAGGCTTCTATGAAAAAGACAAGAACATGTTTGACCAAAAAATAATAATCTTTAGCTGAATTAATTAATCAGTTGTTTAAGAGGTTAATCCTAATTAAAAATAATAACTTTAGATCTGGAAGCAATGTAAGAGATGTTGACAGTATCGAGGCGGATTAAATGCACTAGTTATTAAATGCTTCAGATGCAATAATGTATTAGATATATAAGATATTAAATAGTAATAAACGACACCAAATGTAAATAAAGATGAAGATTCACCCAATATTGAATGATGTGGATTCCTTCTTCTGATAATGATGAATACCAAGAATATATGAATTATTGAAGACTTTCTCGGATCGGGTGAAAATGATAAGGAATAATCCAAAAAGAGGAATCTCTTTAGAAAGGTATTGTATTATCTAGAGAGCTTGCTTTTCAAAAAAGTTCTTATCATATAGAATATGTAACGACCCGGCCTGTCGTTACGTATAACCTGCATTATTATTGTTTTTATTGCCTTGTCATGGAGTGATTATTCCATTATTGATGTGTTAGAATTGATAGGCTTGAAATCGAAATGGTTAAATGAGAATTCAGTCACTTAGTCCTTAAGAATAACCTTAAAATGAGAAAGTCAACTAAGAGTTAACTTATTGGTAAACGACCTCGGAACGCGGATTTTATGGCTCGAATAGCTTCGTTAGGTGATTTGGGACTTATGAGTGTGTTCAGAATAATTTTGTGATGTCCGATGTAGAATTAGGCTTGAATTGGCAAAAGTTAATTTTTGGCGATTTCCGGTCGGCAATGGAAAATAGGCTATCGGGGTCGGAATGGAATTCCGGAAGTTGGAACAGGTTCGTAATGTCATTTTGGATATGTGTGCAAAGTTTCAGGCCAATCAGATGTGTTTTTGGATAGTTTCGGCATCATTGGTAGAATTTAGAAATTTCAAAGTTCATAGGCTTGAATTCGATGTGATTTAGTGTTTTTGCGTTGTTTTTGGTGATTCGAAGGCTTGACTAAGTTTGTGTGATATTATGGGATGTGTTGGTATGTTTTAGTTGAGGTCTCGAGGGTCTCGGGTGAGTTTCGGGGTGGTTTCGGGCCATTTCTAGGCCATTTCTAGTTGCTGGTTTTTGGCTTCAGGGGTGTACAGTGCGATAGCACTGATTTGGATGCGTTAGCACAGAGGAAATTTGGAAAAATCTAATTGTGCTGTGCGATCGCACAAGGCTTCCCGCGATCGCACAGAGTAAATTCTCTGATGAACTATCCCGACTTTGGAAGCTTATAATTCACAATCTATAAGGAATTTGAAGATGAAAATGAAAGTTTTAGATCTTGATGTCTAGTTTTCAGAAAGTTAAGCCAATTGTAATTTGGGGTTTTGTAAAACACGTTATGACCATTATACTAGAGGCTATACAGAAGAGTTGGAGAAGGTTGTTGGAAAATTGTTCAGTGCTATCGCACCTGAGGGGCTGCGATCGCACTGAGTAAAATAGGGCAGGTGAAAATTGTTCAGTGCCATCGCACCTGAGGGGCTGCGATCGCACTGAGTATTGACCTGGACAGTATTTAAATATTTCCTCCGCGACTTAAACCCT
>ML285046.1:0-24232 GCA_005239495.1 Nicotiana undulata
CGCACCTGCGGAATTGGGCAAGAGGGGCTGGGGTCGCACCTGCGGAGCTGGAGACCGCACCTGTGGTTCCGCTCCTGCGAAAGAGGAACCGCACTTGCGAGGCTGGGACCGCAGGAGGGGTCCCGCACCTGCGGCTGGGATACCGCACATGCGGTCACACCAGATCAGGTGCACCAGCTGTATCTTCAGCTGGTTTTTGGCCTCATGTGGTGTTCGGGAGGCACCTGGGCCCACCCGAGCCCCCGTCCAAATATACCAACAAGTCCTAACTAATAATACAGACTCGATCGAGCCTTCGAAACACCCAAAACAGCGCTAAATCTAATAATCACCCCTCAAAACCCCTAGGATCAAACTTAAGGATTTCTAAGTTCTTGATTTCTATAACAACGCGCCGGACCGACCTATACTACTTGGAACGACCCCAAATTTTGCAGACAAGTCATGAATGACATAACAGAACTATCTCCGGTCTCGGAATTTCATTCGGACCTCGGGAATATAAAATCACATTCCAAACCAAATTTCAAATTCTATGAGATTTCTCAAAACTTCATTAACTCTAAATTTCCCATTTTGATCCGAAACCCGTCAAATCAAGCCCGTTTCTTACCAAATTTCACAGATAACTTAAATAACACATATTGAACCTATTCCGGGCTCCGAAACCATAATACGGGCCCGGCAGCACAGGTTTCACATCAAGGTTCATTTTCATAAGCCTTTATTATTTTTAGAAAACAATTTTCTTTAAAAATTCATTTCTCGGACTTGTGTCCTCGGAATTCGATTCCGGGCATACGCCCAAGTCTCATATTTTTCTACAGACCTTCCGGGACCGTCAGATCACGGATCCGGGTCCGTTTACCAAAAATGTTGACCAAAGTTAACTTTATTCAATTAATTATCATAAATTCAACTCTTAATCAAGTTTTCACATAAAGGCTTCCCGGATATGCGCACGCACATCGAGGTAAGATTAACAGAGGCTTTCGGGGCCTCGCAACACAGTCACAATTAGATTTACATAAGATGACCCCTTTTTGGGTCATCACAACCTATAGGCATGATTTCTAACACACGACAACTGAACATATAATAACACATTTCTAGGCTAAGTAATGAACCAATAGGCAGGATTTCTACCCAATTCAATGCAAGTATAAGATAAAAGCCCCTTTCCCAATTTCACTAATACCCCAAAATGTTATTACAAGAATTATTACAAACCTAGAATGAATAGAATAATTACAAAGTAGAATAGCTATAGGGAGCCTACAGCAGGCCCAAAGATACACCTGGCCAGGCTAGGCCTTCATTCTCACAGTTCACAACATCCCAAAATTACATACTCATGGACATAAGGCAGCCAGGAATTGAGTGATTCACCCAGTGAGCACAAAACAGAGTTGAGCATATAGAACCAAGGCCCTAGTGTGTCAAAGTTTCCAAGGGATTCAAGAACCTAGGGCAGTGCTCACACTAGGGTGGTTAACATGGATAATTCAGAGGAGGGACTAGGGACCAAGTCCTAGTGTGTCAGAGTTCACAAGGGTCTCAAATGAACCCTGAGTAGTGCTCACACTAGGGAGGTCAAAGGACAGAACCTAAGTAACCTTGGCTTTCAGTCGGCTAAGAATGGGATATAAAAAGAGCTTAGGTGACAGGTGAAAGAAAGGACCAAAGATGAGAAACAGGAATTGAGGGATTTAAACAGACATGATCAAATTGAGAAAACAAAGCAAATAGTGGAATAAATCACAGAACTTAAAAATAAGCTTGTTGTAAACTGATAACACATTTCACACTTAGTATGGAATAGTGGTGGCAAATGGGCGGGTTGGATTGGATTTGGGCGGGTTAAAAATGGGTTGAGTCTCAACCCGTCCATATTTCATGCGGGTAAATAACGGGTTGGGTGTCAAATGGGCGGGTTGAATATGGGTTAACCCATATTATATAAGAGTAATTTTTTCAGATGCAATTTATAATTTTGTATGAATTTTGTTGTGGGGGTACTTAGATAACATATGAACTTTGTGCATAGTTTGGATTTGAGTTTATTATTTTGTTAGAATGGAGTTGTAATTGTATAAAATATTTGGTTTTTGTAGTTGGAATTATATTTTCTTGCTTCTTTCTTCTTTGAACGGTAATTATTTAAAAAGTTTTGAGTTTTGGATTCATGAATTAGCATAAAACAAGTAGGTAACCCTATTGTTGTGCAAAGTTATAATTTGAGTTTACCTTTTTGTTAGAAACTTGGAATGAAGCTGTAATTGTATAAAACTTTTGGCTTTTGTAGTTTGAATTATATTTTCTTGTTTTTCTTTTCTTATTTGAGCTGTAATTATGTAAAAAGTATTGAGCTTTGTGTTAATTATGTAAAATGTATTTGAGCTTTGTGTGAAATATGATCCTTAGTTTGGCTTTATTTGTTTTGCTTTTGCTCATATGGGTTAAATATGGGTTGGTGGGGATGAGTCATACGGTGGGTTAGATTGAAAAAGACTTTTGAAAAATATTTTTCCTTCTCTTGATAAGGAAAATAAGTTCCTTTAATTTGAGAAAAATGAGTTCATAAGGAAAATGTTAAGCTAAACAAATATGAAAAAGTTGGAAGATAACTCACTAGTCTAACCCATATTGTATCCACATTTTACCCATGAATATCCATATTTCTACAACTTGAATATGGGTTAAAGCCCAAATTTTATCCAACTTAAATATCACTCATCCAACCCACTAAAATGTGGGCAGATTGGGCGGGTTGGAAAAATGTGGGCTCATTTTGCCAGCACTAATATAGAAGCAGTCATATGCTAAAGGAAAGTTGAGGAAAGAACATGTTTGCAGGATTGGCAAGATTGTTATACATAGGTGCAAAACAGGTTAAATCATGGTTGAATTATGATAAGTACACAACCTAGTGTTATTACCAAGAAAACAGGACATCATTGTGATGAATCAAATAATCATAGAAAGAGCAGGGCATCATGTTAGCAGAGGGGGTGAGATTACAGTCACAAATTAAGACACATATACAAACTATTACTCAAAGTGGAAGATAAAATCATGGCAAGTAGCAGGTATAGGCATTCAAGAATTTTCATAGGGGTCTAATTAACTAAATATGATCCAGTTTGTATCAAAGATTTAGCCTAACATCGCAAAGCAGCAATTCAAACATGATGAGACAATTGTTCCAAATCACAAGCAAACACTAGAGGGGGTATGGGGTCGAGTGATCATGTTGAGTGACACAATAGCAGAGAGGCAGATTATGACTAACAATGAGGGTCTTAACACAGGCTAACACAAATGTGAGGCATCCACTACAGGGATTCAGGACAAGTAAGTAAACATGTTCATAAGCATTCAGGAGTCAATACACTAACTGAATAAACCTTAAGAAAGTTCAGATAACTTTAGAACTGGTAACATTAGGAGCAGTTAAATTCTAAAGAGACTAAAACATATAGAGTCGATCGAGCAATGCCTAAACATAACTTAGAAGAAGTTGAACCATGGATTCAGAAGCAAGAACACATGCAAATTAGAGCCCTATAAGGATGGAATTGCAAAAGTCAAGTGACTCACCAGTTAAGACAAAATGTAGTAAATAACAGAAGTCCACAATATTTTGAATAGCAGGATCTCATAACTAAATGGACTTGGCTTCCAGCCGGCCAAAATCAAAATATAGAATGCAAATCAGAGTAAAGCTTTAGATTTAATGAGGCTATATTGAGTTCAGAAAAAAGTCTCTCTAAAGAGAATGGGGGAAGGGTTTATATAGTGTAGAAATTAACATCCAAATAAGGAAAACCATCAATCAAACAAGATAAAGGAAAGATTCATTACATGCAATCAGAATTAGTAAGGAAAAGGGAAAAGTCTCGAACCCTAATTTTAGGGAAAGCGTAAAATTGGCAGGATATACAAATAAAAAGCAAACATCACACAGAATATGACGAATATAGGCGTAATATCATTTAAAATCAGCAAATCGAGCCATTTTTGGTTCGATCGAAAGAGGTTTGAAAACCCTAATTTATGCTAGGTAAGAATCATCAACAGATATAGAAAATATTCGTACTTACCAAGAACACACGATGAACATAGACAAAATAATCAGTGAAATCAAGGATTTGAACCGATTTGGTTCGGTTTTGACAAGATTTGCTTGCCATGTTAGGGAAGCAACTAGGTAATACCACAGACGAGTAACTAGTAGTGAGAGGAGATCAATAAGGCAAGTGAATTAACGGTTGATTCCATTTTAGGGCCGGATTTGGAGAGGTTGAGACATACGGCGGGTAGGGTTCGTAGAATAAGAGGGGAGAGGATTCAAAGGCGGCGGGTAAATGGGGAATATGGATTAGGGTTAGGGTTGTTGATTGTGGGTCGTTGATCTTAGAGATCAATGGCCAATATTTTAAAAGGAATTGGGACAGGTCATTTAAACGGGAATGGGTAGTGGGTTACTGGTGTTGGGCTTGGGGTAATTGGTCTAAGGTTTGGGATAATTTGGGTTGTGGTCTCGGTAGTTTTAGGTCCGAAAATAGGAGGAATTTAGGGCTAGATTTTAAATACCCAATTTTAATCAAATAAATAATTTATAAAAGTGATAATTAAATAACAAAAATATCATTTGTGTATGAAAATAATTAAAAATAATTACTTAGCATTATAAAAATATAAAAAGTCAATTTCTGCATAAACAATGTAATTATGTATGCATATGGGCTATTATTGCAAAAATATGAATTTAGCAAAAAAATGCAAAATGTAATTATAAGAAATGCACTGAAAATATTTAAAACCTTATATTGATATAAATGATAAATGTAGATGATTAAATCATCATAAAAATAACTTGGAGGGTAATACAGAAATAAATTGATTTAAAGCCTTTAAAAATTATGGATAATTATGAAAAATACTTGTGTACGCTTATAAATCAAATGATGATGCATATGCACTATTTTGAGTGTGTGTGTGTGTATATATATATATATATATGAGGGAAAATTGGGTATCATCAAGGGTATTAAGGTAGATCCCTGGAAGATCGAGGCAGTCTAGAGTGACCACTTTGACTACAACACCGGTTTAGTGTTTCCCTCCGGTTCAGGGATGTATACCGTGTATTACGATTCTTCGCGTGTTGGCTTGTGTTGTGTATTGATGCAGGAGGGGCGAGTTATTGCATATGTTTCACGTTAGCCGAATCCCCGCAAGAAGAATTACCACGAACATGATTTGGAGTTGGCTGCGATAAATCATGCTCTAAAGATCTGGAGGCATTATCTTTAGGGGGTGTCCTATGAGGTTTACACCGATCACCGCAGTTTGTAGCATTTGTTTTAGGAGAGGGATCTTAATTTGAGGCAGCGCATGTGGCTTGATTTACTGAAGGACTATGATATAACCATCCTTTACCATACGGGAAAGGCGAATATGGTTGTGGATGCCTTGAGTATAAAGGCCGAGAGTATGGGTAGTTTGGCATTCATTTAGGTAAAGGAGAGGCCTTTGGCTTTGACATTTAGTCCTTAGCTAACAAACTTATGAGGTTGGATATCTCGGAGCCCAGTCGAGTTCTTGCATGTGCTGTGGATCAGTCTTCATTACTTGAGTAGATCAAGGCTCGTTAGTACGATGATCTGCACTTGTTCGTTCTTAGAGAGACAGTACTACAGTGTGGTTCCAATAAGGTTACTATTGGTGAGGATGGTGTTCCGCGACTCCAGGGTCGCCTATGTGTTCCTAATGTTGATGGCTTGAGGGAGAAGATTCTAGAAGAACCGCAAAGTTCTTGGTATTTTATTCATCCAAGTGCTACAAAGATGTATCATGACCTGAGGCTGCATTATTGGTGGCAGTGGATGAAGACGGACATAATTGAGTATGTAGCGAGATGTCTAAATTTCCAGCAGGTTAAGTATGAGCACCAGAGGCCAAGTGGCCTACTCCAGCAGATAGTTATACCAGAGTGAAAGAGGGAAAGCATCACTATGGACTTCGGGTTTAGGTTGCCGCAGACGTGGAGGAAGTTTGGTGTCATTTGGGTCATTATCGACAAGCTAACCAAGTTAGCACACTTTATTCCGATTGTGTCTACTTACTCTTCATAGAGGTTGGCCCAGATTTACATTCAGAAGATTGTCCGGTTGCATGGTGTGCGTGTGTCCATCATTTTAGAGAGAGGCCCTCGGTTCACTTTGCATTTCTAGAGAGAAGTACAGAGCGAGTTGGGAACCCGAATAGAGCTAAGCACAGGCTTTCATCCACAGACCGACGGGCAGTCGAAGCAGACAGTTCAGATTCTAGAGGATATGCTCAGAGCATGTGTTATTGACTTCGGAGGGTTGTGGGATAGATGCTTTCCCTTGGCCGAGTTTGCTAATAACAACACTTATCAGTCCAGCATCGAGATGGATCCATTTGAGGTTTTATATGGTCGGTGATGTCATTCGCCCATCGGATGGTTTGAGATCAGTGCGGCTAGGTTATATGGCACGGATTTAGTGAAAAATGCTTTGGAGAAGGTAAAGTTGATTCAGGAGTGACTTCGCACAGCACAGTCCAGACAAAAGAGTCACGCGAATCAGAAAGCGTGTGATTTATCATTTATGGTGGGAGATAAGTCTCGTCGATGAAGGTTATTATGAGGTTCAAAAAGAAGGACAAGTTAAGTCCGAATTTATTGGCCCATTTGAGGTGTTGAGACGGGTTGGGGAGGTTTCTTATGAGCTTTCTTTGCCTCCTAGTCTATCGGGAGTTCATCCGGTCTTCCATGTGTCTATGCTCCAAAAGTACCATGCCAACAGGTTGCACATGTTAGATTACAACACGGTTCAGCTAGATGAGAGTTTGGGTTATGAGGAGGAGCCACTTTCCATTGTTGACAGGCAGGTTCACCAGTTGAGGTCTAAGAAGATTTCTGCAGTAAAGGTCCAATGGAGGGGTCAACGAGTAGAGGAGGCGACTTGGGACACCAAGGAGGACATGTGAAGCATATATCCACACTTATTCAGCACTCCAGGTATGATTCTAGACCCGTTCGAGGATGAACATTTGTTTAAGATATGGAGAATGTAACGACCCGACCAGTTGTTTTACTTTCTAGATCCCCGCTCATCTAATTTAGACTTCCCATATGTGATTTTACTATTTTATGACTTTCGGGGATGGTTGTTTCGGGTTTGGAAGGGTTCGAGTTGTAATCGAAACACTTAGTTCCTTAATAGTGGCCTATGATGGCCAAGTTTTACTTGAGCCAGCATTTTGATTAAACGACTCGAAACCAAGATTTAATGGTTCTAATAGGTTCTTATGATTATTTTGGACTTGGGTGTGTCTTCAGATCGGGGTTTCGGGTGACCGGGGAGCGGTTCAGCGCTTAATGTTGAAAGTTGGCGCATTGAAGGTTTTCAAGTTCTTTAAATTTGTTTGAAGTAGAATTTGGTGTATTCAAGGTCCGTTTGGGATTCCGAACCTGGGAATAGGTTCGATGGTGATTTATGACTTGCGAAAAACATTTGGCATCATTCGGAGTTGTCTAAGTATGTTTTCGGAGTTGGTTGAAATGAGTTTGAAGCTTAGAAGTTGATTAATAAGGTTTTGAGGTGCGATTTTAGATTCCGGTGTTGTTTTATGTGCTCCAAGGCTTCGAGTAATTCCATAAAGTGTTTATAGACTTATTGGTGCACTTAGACGGGGTCCCGAGTGGTTCGGGTGTGTTTCGGAAACCACCCAGAGCATGTTTGAACGCTGAAAACAACTGGTGCGCTTCGCGATCGCGAAGATGGTCCCGCGATCGCAAAGTTGGTTGATAAGTAGAGATTTTGTGATGACCCAAAAGGTCATCCTAAGTTAATTTAAATAAATCTGTGTTCCGAGGCCCCGAAAGCCTCCGTTAATCTTACCTCGATATGCGTGCGCAGCCCGGGCAGGTAGCCGGGAAGCTTTTATGTGAAAACTTGATGAAAAATGAAATTTCTAATAATTAATTGATTAAAGTTGACCTTGGTCAACATTTTTGGTAAAGGAACCCGAACCCGTGATTTGACGGTCCCGGAGGGTCCGTAAGAAAATATGAGACTTAGGCGTATGCCCGGAATCGAATTTTGAGGTCCCAAGTCCGGGAAATGAATTTTTAAAGAAAATTATTTTCTGAAAATAATAAAGTTGTTTGAAAATGAATGTTGATGTGAAAATCGTGTTACCGGGCCCGTATTATGGTTTCGGAGCGCGGAACAGGTTTAATATATGTTATGTGAGTTACCTGTGAAATTTGGTGTAAAACAGACTTGAAATGATGTGTTTCGGATCAAAAATGGAAAAGATTGATAGTTTATGAAGTTTGAGAAAATTCTACAGATTTTGGAGTTTAATTCATTGTTTTTGATGTTATTTTGGTGGTTTCATTACTCGAATAAGTCAGTAGGGTGATTTTGAAGTCGTGTGTACATTGGGTTTGAGGTTCCGAGGGCTAGGGTGAGTTTCGGGTAGGTCCTGGGATGTTGTTAGGCTTAAAATATAGCTGTTGGAGGTCACAGAACTCGATCCCTGAACTGACCACCGTTGTTCGCGGTCCTATTTTCGCGGACCGCGTTGAGGGCTTCGTGGCAGCGGTCGTTTTTCGCGGACCGCGGTGGGGAGCTGGACCACTGGTCCGACTATGGAGGCATATATCTTTTGATCTACAAAGAATTTCGAGATGATTCAAAAACGAGAGTTGTAGCCCTTTGTGTCTATTTTTCAGAAAGGTAAAGAACTCGTAATGTGGACGTCTGTAGAGAGAGTTATGGCCAAAATACTAAAGCATGTCACTACAGTCAATTTTTCACGGTTTCTTCAGCTTTTCTTGTCATTTGCTACCGCGGCCGCGGTCGTTTTTTCGCTGACCACGGTGGGGAACCAGAAATGGTATACGGGAATTTCAGTTATTTTCATATTTCAAAGCCCTAAAAACATAAGAGGCGATTTTCCAAACACTCCTTCTACTCCAAAACATTTGTAAGTAATTTCTAACTCATTTTCTTTACTCCTTAACTTCTTTTTACAAGATTTCACACTAGAATCTAGGCCTAAAATCATAAAATCAAAGTAGAAATAAGGGGTTTTGGGTAGAGTTAGGGTTTATGGGATTTTGGGTAATTCAACCTCAATTTGGGGTCGGATTTCAAAACAAATTATATATTGGAACTCGTGGGGGTATGGGTAATTGGGTTTTGGTCCGAGCCTCATGTTAGGACCAAGCGGGCCCGGGGTCGAATTTTGGTATTTTTGGAAGAATGCTATTGTATAATTAGGCTATGGGATTGTATTAATGAGTCATTATTGATGTTAATAAGTTAATTATGTCTAGATATTGTCGTTTCGGAGTTGAATTCAAAAGGAAAGGCGGTATTAGAAGCTTGAATTGCTATTTTTGGACCCGAGGTAAGTGTCTTGCCTAACTTTGGTGAGGGAATAGGTATTGTGCCCTATGTGCTATGTGTGTTATCATGTTCAATGCATAGGTGAGGTGACGAGTACCTAAGCATTGTGTGTCAAGTATGCACGTGAGTCCGTTTTGCTTAATTACTTATTTTAACCTCAATGATCAATGTGTTATGAAGTAGTTCTTTTGGGAAGTTATGTACTCGTAAGGAATTGGTTATAGCTGAGACCATTACCGGGCAAATGTGTTGATTTTGTTTGTTATTCCCCATGTCGGGTGGTTATGAATTGAAATTTCGGTAATTGATTTCCTTGCCAAGTTGTTATTTGTTGTTGATATTACTTGGGTGAGGAAGAGAGTAAAGCACGAAGGGTGATGCCGTGCCATTCATTCATATTATTCATTTATTTATTATTGCAATGTGAGGAAGAGAGTAAAGCACGAAGGGTGATGCCGTGCCATTCATTCATATCATTCATTTATTTATTATTGCAATGTGAGGAAGAGAGTAAAGCACGAAGGGTGATGCCGTGCCATTTATTCATATTATTCATTTATTTATTATTGCAATGTGAGGAAGAGAGTAAAGCACGAAGGGTGATGCCGTGCCATTTATTCATATTATTCATTTATTTATTATTGCAATGTGAGGAAGAGAGTAAAAGCACGAAGGGTGATGCCGTGCCATTCTTTTCATTTATTCATTATTGCACTGTGAGGAAGAGAGTAAAGCACGAAGGGTGATGTCGTGCCATTCATTTCATTTATTATTGCAATCATTTCATATATTTATTTGTTGCATCATGAGGATGAGAGTAAAAGCACGAAGGGTGATGCCGTGCCATTCATTTATCTAATTATTTGCTGTGTTCGACATCTCATTTTGCTTCTTACCTGTTGCCCCCTTTATTGTCCTCGTATTACTTGTTTATCTGTTAAATATCTGTTACTTCCTTGCTATATTTCTGGTAGAACTGTACAGGTAGGTTATCGTTGTCATGTCTAGCCTCGCCACTACTTCACCAAGGTTAGGCTCGGCACTTACTCAGTACATGGGGTCGGTTGTACTGATGCTACACCTGCACTTCTTTATGTTGTGCAGATCTCGCAGCCAGACCCATCGGACATCATTAGAGGGAGTATCCTCCAGTCCACCCCGGAGATTTCAAGGTAGACCCGCAGACGTTCGTGGGCCTTGGCGCCTCCTCTATCCCTATTTTTCCTATCCTGTCTTGTTTATCTCATAGTTTCTGAGATAGTTCATGTACTATTTTCTTCAGACTTTGTATTTAGTATTCTTATAGACAGTTCGTGAGTTTGTGACTCCAGGTTTTGGGATTATGGCAACGTATTGTATTTTGTAAATTTCACTTAGTTTTGAAACTTATCTACTTTTGTTGTTAAAAATTGTAAATTGTTCCTAATTGTTTCCATTAATTTCCGCGTTATTATGTTAGGTTAGTTTACACGTTGGCTTGTCTAGCGGGTTCAACGTTAGACGCAGTCACGGCCTGAAGGTGGGATTTCGGGTCGTGACAGATTTTGACCACTTATTTGCCCTCTTTTACTTGAGTTTTAGCTCGAAAATGCTTAAAGGTATCCTAAGAACTAATGAAATGAGCTTTCTTGCAGGAATATTGGGAAACGAGCCAAAAAATTGAAAATCAACTCAAAAAAGAGTCAAAATTGGACAAGGACAAAAACAGGGTAAAAGTGCTTAGAGTGCGAACCGCAAAATTCTGTGTGCGGCCGCAAATAATGAAGGAACCGTGTCAAATTCACCTTCAGAGTGTACAGACCGCATAATTCTAGTGCGGCCGCCGAATAGAGGTTCAGATACTTGGAAATTTTGAGAATTAAAGTTGTGCGGCCGCAGAAGTCAGTGCGCGGCCGCACTTACTATTATTCGAACCGCAGAGGAGTAGATTCAGAGAACCTCGAGTTGAAGTTGTGCGGACCGCAGGAATTTTGTGCAGCAGCAATCACTATTATGCGGACCGCATAAGAAGAGATTCAGAGAATATCAAGTGAAGATATGCGGTCCGCACGATTTTTGTGCTGCTGCAGAAGCCAAAGGTGCGGCCGCACTCACTTTTGTGCGGTCCGCAGACTAAAGTCCATATCCGAGCTCAAGCCACGTGTGCGGACGCACTCAGAATTATGTGGCCGCACAACCTCCGCAGGGGCACATTTTTGTTAGATATTTTCAGCTTAATATAAATAGAACTTTTTGTCATTTTTAGGGGAAGTTTTTGTTTTGTAAGAGCACTTGTTCCATTTTCATTTACTTCTTTTAGTAATTTTTTACTAGATTGGTCTCGAAACACTAGATTTTTGTCCCATAATCAAATATTATGGATTCTATCTTTATTTCTTCTTTAATTTCTGTATTTTTACATGAGTAGCTAAATTTTTAGCTAGGGTTATGACCCACCCTAGTGTGGGTATTTGATGGGTGTTTAATTTAGGGCTTGTTTGTGATTGGGTTAGTGATATTTAGCCTAGTTATTTCTAGAACTCAAGAATTAATGGTTGCAAACATTGATTCATGCCTAATTGACTTAGTCTCTACTTGAGAAAGATGGACTATGTCTATGAAACTTGGCTAACAAGGAATTTGGATGAACTCAAAAAATTGATAGCCCCAATTAAAGGGTTGAAACTAGAGATAGTAATACTCGGCTTGAGATCATATCACTTGTATTGTGCAAATACCCATTTGTACTTGAGAAATCCAAATAGGGCAAAATCACTCAAACTACCGAGAGGTATAGAGTGAGTACCCGGGTAAGAACAACAACTACCCAGTAAAGTCCCACAGAAGTGGGGTCTAGGGAGGGTAATGCGTACGCAGACCTTACCCCTATCCCGATAGGGCAGAGAGGCTATTTCCAATCGACCCTCGGCTCAAGAAAGTAAAAATAAGAAAAGAAAAGACAACTCATTAGTAACTCCATCAGAAATCGCAGAAATAGTAGCATAAACATGAAAATCATAAAATAAGTGACATGCAATAATATTAACCAGAAACTACCGGAGCTCAATAAAATACGCAAGCCATCTATGGTAAACCCTCCCCAACCCCGCCTCACCCGGGAATGAAGTAAGAAAAGCTCTAGTACCCCCTATCCTACAACCATGATGCTTGACATCCAGACCTTCCTATCAAGGGCCATGTCCTCGGTAATCCGCATTCTTTCCATGTCCTTCCTAATCACCTCTCCCTAATACTTCTTAGGCCTCCCTCTACCTCTACTCGAGCAAACCACCGCCAGCCGCTCACATCTCCTCACCGGGGCATCAGGGCTTCTCCACGAACGTGCCCGAACCATCTGAGCCTCGCTTCCCGCATCTTCTCATCCACCGGGGCCACACCCACCTTCGCCCGAATATCTTCATTCCTAATCCTATCTATCCTAGTGTGCCCGCATATCCACTTGAGCATCCTCATCTCCGCAACCTTCATCCTCTAAATATGGGAGCTCGAGTATCTAGGTGTGATTGCTATATTACGACCCCGATTAATCAAACTTGCCCTGGAGTTTACAACCTATTAGATAACTACCTAGGTGGAAGTCACAACCCTATACCCTTTTATCAATTGGTAAACAACTCAAAACCAAATATATTGTCCCTTAGTTTTATACTTGCATACAATAGAACAAAGTAGAAGTACAACACCAATCAACATTGTGGAAGTGTAATTTGAGCCAAAACATACGCTCATGCTAAATATATACCTAATCCCTATTCTAACTCCATGTGGATTCCATCCCTACTTTAGTTGGATTTATTATTGCATCGACCATGTGGATTCTAACTCCGTGTGGATTCAATTTTTGGCGCCGTTGCTGGGGATTTAAACAGATTTAGCTGTATATCTAGGTATTTGTGTGTTCTGTCTTTCTTTCCTTCAGAGTCAATAATTTTGTTTGTGAATTGCTTTTAGGTACGAAATGGCTCTTAACATCGAGCCCCTCGGAAATTTACCATTGGGGGAGGAGGTAGATGATGATCAAGGAGATGAGATTCATCCTGAACCTCAAGTAAGCAGGCAAGGCCGACCGCCTCATGATAATATCCCAAGCCCTCCCCCACCTCCACCAAGAGCAACACATCGGGTGTTTCCGAATGAAGGTTATGCAAGTGATATAGTCTCGCCCCGGATTAGGGCAGACAACTTCCAAATAACCAACGTGATGCTTACACTACTTGAGAAGTGGGGTTTCTTCACCGGAGCTCCACACCTAAATTCCTACAAGCATCTCAAGGGGTTCGTCGATACTTGTTCGGGGAGCAAGCAAACAAATGTTTCCGAGGATGCACTACGTTTGAGGCTATTTCCCTTTTCTCTACGGGGAAAGGTTTTGGACTGGTTTGTGAGATTGCCCAATTATTCCATCCACACTTGGGATAAGTTGGCCGAGAAGTTCAATTCCAAATTCTTCTCTCCGTGGCACATGGCTACACTAAAGGATGAAATTCTAGCTTTTAAGTAAGAGCCTAATGAGCCATTGCACGAGATTTGGGAAAGATATTGTACCATGGTAAAAGAGTGACCGAACAATGATATGACCGAGGCCATGATCCAACACACCTTCCACAGGGGGATCAACACAACAAATCAGTGTGTGGTAAATCAACTCACCGGTGGTAACTTCATGAATACGCCTTATTCTGAAGCTTGTGTAATCTTGGATGAAATGGCGGATACCTCTTCAACGTGGCAAAGTAGAGCCAATGTTCCTCAGGGTGACCCAAATGTTATTCACCTACGCAAGGAGCTACATGATCATGGGTAAGCTATTGCAGAGTTGACAACCACAATGAACCAATTGGCCTAGGCTCAGCTTCAAGGGCCAAAACAAGTGAATGTTATGGAAGGGGTGAACATGATGGTGAACAAAAGACGGCAAAGAGACCAAAAAGTACAAAACCATCCGGAACAATTTGAGCAAGATAATGGTGGGTATAATCAAGGTGATTCATATGATGAGCAAGATGAAGAGGTTCAATATGTCAACAATTATCAAGGTGGAAGAAGCAATGCTCCAAATCAACAAAAATGGAGATCACAAGGAAACCGAAGAAATTGGAACAACCAAGGACACCAAGGAAATTGGACTGTTGGCAACAACAACCAAGGCAATTGGGGGAACAATAATAATCAAAGCAATCGAGGTAATAAAGGTAACCAAAGCAATTGGGGAGGAAATAATCAAGGTAATTGGGGTGGAAACAAGCAAAGAAATTGAAGAGGCAACAATAATCAAGGGGGTTGGAACAATAGCAATCAAGGAAATCGGGGGTCGGGCTTTCAAAGGCCCCCGATGTATCAACAACCAAACAACCTGCCTCCATATCCGTCGCAAGGTCCTAGTTCTTCCAATAGTGAAATGGGACGGATTGAAAATATGTTTAAGAAAATGATGGAGAAAAATGTCGACTCTGATGCCCAATTAGCCTCCCACAACACCTCTATCCGCAATTTGGAGGTTCAACTTGGCCAAATTTATCATGCTTTAAATACTCGCCCTAAGGAGGCACTACCTAGTGATACGATGGTGAACCCGAAGGGTGAGAACAATACGGGTCATGCAATGGTCGTGACAACAAGAAGCGAGAGAGATGGAGTTGCAAGTACCTCAAACCAAAGAAGAAATGTGGATGATGATCTGTTGGTTTAAGAAGATGACATGCCAAGCAATGATGTTCAAGCTAATGAAGAGGTGAGGATTGACATTGATGAAAGTGTGGAGGAGACACAAGAAGACGTGAAGCCGTCTAGGGAGCATGTGATAGGCATACCGGATCTGGTAGTGCAAAAGGACACGACACCCTTGCCAAGGCCTTCTCCTCCATATCCTCAAAGACTCGCAAAGAAAAAAAATGAGAATCAATTCAATAAATTCATTGATATGATGAAGAGTTTGTCCATAAATGTGTTGTTGGTTGAAGCCTTAGAACAAATACCGGGATATGCCAAGTTCATGAAGGATTTGGTGACAAAGAAGAGATCAATGAACTGTGAAACGATCAAAATGACACATTAAGCGAGTGTTGTTGTGCACTCCATGGCTCCAAAGTTTGAATACCCCGATGCCTTCACAATCCCGTGCACTATTGGGAGTACTGATTTCGCCAAATCTTGATGTGATTTAGGGGCAAGCATTAACTTGATACCCTATTCTATGTTCAAAACATTGGGGATTCGGCAACCAAGACCCACATCCATGAGGTTTCAAATGGCGGATCAGGCAATGAAAAGGCCATTGGGAATAATTGATGATGTGTTAGCTCGGGTAGACAAGTTCATCCTTCCCGCAGATTTTGTGATCCTTGACTGTGAAGTTGACTACGAGGTTCCAATTATCTTGGGGAGAACTTTCCTTGATACAGGGAAGGCCTTGGTTGATGTGAAAGCTGGTGAGCTCACTTTCCGGGTGGGCGATGAAAAGGTGGGGTTCCATGTTTGCAAATCAATGAGGCAGCCAAATAGCAATGAAGTGTGTTTGTTCGTGGATCTAGTGACCGGCGTGATTGTTGATGACACAAGTGTTGTGATAAATGTTGAGGATACCTTGGAAGTTGTGTTGCTAAATCTTGATGAGGATGAGAAGGAACGCTTTGTAGAATGTGTCAATGCTCTGCAAGGAATGGGGTCATATACTTATGAGCCCCGAAAACTTTCCTTGGATCTTGAGAACCGGAAGACTCCACCAACAAAGCCCTCCATCGAGGAGCCTCCCACCATGGAGGCCTTTGCCTTCACACCTCAGGTATGAGTTTTTGGGCCCTTTTTCAACTTTACCTGTTATTCTTTCCTCGTGCTTAACTGACGTGCAGGTAGATTCTACCTTGGCGGTGCTCCAAAGGAGGAAGAAAGCAATAGGTTGGACATCGGTGGATATTCTAGGTATAAGCCTCGCCTTTTGCATGCATAATATTATTTTGGAGGAGGATGCCAAACCCTCGGTGTAACAACAAAGACGATTGAATAAGGCCATGCAAGAGGTAGTGAAGAAAGAGATTATGAAATGGTTGGATGTCGGGGTTGTTTACCCCATTTCCGATACTTCGTGGACCTGGTCGGTGCAATGTGTCCCAAAGGGGTCATGAATGTGATAACAAATGATAAAAATGAATTGATCGCAACAAAAACTATCATTGGGTGGAGAGTGTGCATGGATTATAGGAAGCTCAAAAAAGTTACTCGGAAAGACCATTTTGCGCTTCCATTTCTTGATCAAATATTGGATAGGTTGGCCGGACGTGCTTTTTATTGCTTCGTTGATGGATACTCCGGATATAACCAGATTCGTCTTGCTCCTAAAGACCAAGAGAAGACCACTTTCACTTGTCCCTATGGCACTTTCGCATTCTCGTGGATGCCTTTTGGGTTATGCAATGCACCGGCAACTTTTCAACGGTGTATGATGGCCATCTTCACCGATATGGTGGAGGACTTTCTTGAGGTTTTCATGGATGATTTTTTTGTCGTGGGGAATTCTTTTGAAGTGTTCTTGGATAACATGGACAAGGTATTGGCACGTTGTGAGGAAACTAACTTGGTTTTAAATTGGGAGAAGTGTCACTTTATAGTCGAGGAAGGCATTGTCCTCGATCACAAGATTTCCAAGAATGGTATTGAGGTTGATAAAGCCAAAATTGAAGCGATATCAAAACTCCCTTCCCCTAGTTCCGTGAAGGCAGTGAGGAACTTTCTAGGTCATGTGGGGTTCTACCGCTGATTCATCAAGGACTTTTCTAAGGTGGTAAACCCCGTGTGCAGACTTTTGGAGAAGGATGCCAAGTTCCTTCTTAATGAAGATTGTATGAAGGCATTTTAACTACTCAAGTATAAGTTGACTACCACTCCTATTATCACCTCGCCAATTGGAGCTTACCTTTTGAGCTCATGTGTGATGCGAGCAATGTGGCGGTTGGAGAGGTATTGGGGCAACGAATTAACAAGATCTTCCACCCGGTATACTATGTTAGTAAGACCATGAATGAGGCCCAAGTCAACTATACGGTGACCGAGAAAGAACTCCTGGCCATTGTCTTTGCTATGGAGAAGTTCCGCCCGTACTTAATGGGTACAAAGGTGATTGTTCACACCGACCATGCGCCGCTTCGATATTTGATGAGCAAGAAAGATTAAGTCAAGATTGATGCAGTGGGTACTTCTTTTACAAGAATTTGATCTTGAGATCCAATACCTCAAGGGAAATGAAAACCAAGTGGCGGAACACTTGTCCCAATTGGAGGAGGAGGGGAGGCCACATGATGGCCTTTAGATCAATGATTCATTTCCTGACGAGCAACTCTTATCCATTGCTATGACTGGGATGCCATGGTTTGCCGATGTGGCCAATTATCTTGTGGGTGGCATTGTACCGAATGATTTCTCTTCAAACCAAAGGAAGAAGCTCAAACGGGACTTCCTAGACTACTATTGGTATGAGCCTTGTCTTTTCAGAATTTGTACCGATGGTGTGATCCGAAGATGTGTACCAGAAGAAGAGCAATTGGGAATTCTTGAGGCTTGCCACTCTTCACTATATAGTGGTCACCATGGTGGAGCGAGAACGGCTACAAAGGTGTTAAGCTGTGGATTCTATTGGCCTACTCTGTACAAGGATGCTAGCGATCTCGTTAAGCGTTGTGATGAATGTCAAAGGGCCGGTGGGATTTCCAAGAAAAATGAGATGCCCCTCACCACCATCTTAGAGATTGATATTTTTTTATGTGCGGGGAATTGATTTTATGGGTCTGTTTGTGATCTCATGTGGGAACACCTATATAATGGTAGTTGTGGATTACATGTCGAAATGGGTTCAAGTCGTGGCTTTACCCAACAATGAAGCTCGGAGTGTGGTAGCATTCTTGAAGAAGAACATATTCACAAAGTTTGCTACTCCGAGGGCCATTATTAGTGATGGGGGTTCGCACTTTTGCAACAAAGCTTTTGATACTTTACTCTCCAAGTATGGTATCACTCACAAAGTGTCGACCCCCTATCATCCTCACACAAGTGGACATGTTGAAGTCTCCAACCGGGAGATCAAGAGTATTTTGTCAAAGACTGTGAATGCTAATCGGATAGATTGGTCGAAGAAACTTGATGATGCTCTTTGGGCTTATAGGATAGCTTACAAAACACCAATTGGTATGTCTCTGTATCAGTTCGTGTTCGAGAAAGCTTGTCACCTTCCCGGTGAAACTTGAGCATGAGGATATGTGGGCATTGAAGAAGCTTAATCTTGAGTGGGATGTAGCTGCCAATATAAAGGTTGAGCAATTGAATGAGCTTGATGAGTTCCGGTTCCATGCATATTCAAGTTCGTTCTTGTATAAGGACAAGATGAAGTACCTCCATGACAAGTATATCCGGATAAAGATATCAAATAAGGCGATCTTGTGCTATTGTTCAATTCTCGGCTTTGGATGTTTCCGGGAAAGTTGAAATCCAAGTGGAGTGGCCCATTTGAAGTTGTGCATGTGACACCCTTTGGTGCTCTGGATCTGAAAAATAAGAATGGTGAGGTGTTTAGAGTCAATGGGAACCGGGTGAAACATTATTTTGGCAAGGTTGATGATGGTCATGTTGTGGAGTTGCTCCATTTCAAGTGATTGATGGTAACATGCGCCGTGCCGCGACGTTAAATCAGACGCTTCTTGGGAGGCAACCCATGTTTCTTTTCATTTTCTTATTTTTCTTCTATTTTAGATAGGTTTGTATTGAGTTAACTAGTTTTGAAGTGAATTGCAAGCATGAGTGTGTATTGTAGGAAAAATTGGCCAAGTATGGAATTTATGCGGACCGCATAGAGGGGTCTGCGGCCACACAACTGGGTACCAAAAATTGTCAACTCTATGAAGTTGGATTTGCAGAGAAAGGATCATTATGCGGCTGAAATCAAATGTTTGCGAACCGCACAGGTTTATGCGGCCGCATTCAATTTTATGCGAACCACACAGCTTTGTTCACTCCAGGTAAGGAGTGCAGACTACACTCAATATTATGCGGCCGCACTAAGGTAAGAAAGGCACCGCCTTTGCTAGGGTATAAATAGGGGTTTCCACTACTATTCACACTTTACGCTCTCTAAACTCTCAAGCCCTAGTAAACACAATGCAGTCCAAAAATTTGTTCCACAATCACACTCACTGCATCAAGCTAGATTCTTGCTTGCATCACCCACTAGTGGTATGTTCAATTCATGTAGATTTTTGTTCATTTTTCTATTTAAAAAATTGATTTTTTAGAGTGGTTTAGTTAATTTTAGGCCTAAAAAGGTCAAATGTGCTTAATTTGTGCTTCACAATCATGTGGATAGTGACATACACGTTAATTAGGGATAGGGTAGACCAATAATTGTGTCAATTTGTGCACACCATGCTTAAACTCTAAAAATTTGGCAAGAACGCCAACTCAATGCCGATGAAATTCAAATTGTGCGGCCGCACACATTATTGTGCGGTCCGCATAACTGGAAAAAGGGGTGTTAGATATGATTGTGTTGTGCGGACCACACTCAAAATTTGGCGGTCTGCAGAAGAAGTGTGCGGCCACATAAAAATGTGTGTGGTTCGCACTCAAACTTCAGAGAACTTGTAATTTCAAAGTGGTACTTGTGCGGCTGCACTCGAGGTTATGCGGCCGCACATCAAAAGTATGCGGTCGGCACTGGCAGTCTGCGGCTGCACTCAGTTTTGTGCGGTCGGCACTGCCTCATTACTGACTGTTTGTCTGCAACTGTGCTTCAACTGTATTCTTTTCTTTGAATTCAACTGACAATTGTAATTTGTAATGCAGACAATGGTTAGATCTCGCGGCAGGGGTGATTCATCAAAAGGGAGGGGTGAGACCTCCTAGGGTCGAGGCCGAGGCAAGGGTAACCTACCACTTGACGTTCCGATAATCATAAGAAAGAAAGAAATTGCCAACAGACCTCTAGCTCTTGAATCCTATGACACCAGTGAATATGCTCCATCTGAGAAGCCTCCAAGGGCCAATCTATGGAGGTCCAGCCTGAACCCCAATCCAATCCACCACAACCCACAGGGCACTATCAACTGCGCAATGAACCTATGAACAACTCCTCAACTGGTTCTGATGTGGGAAGTAAGGGTTCTGAGCCCTCCTCTTCACCTACCCCTCCAACACCTGTTGATCTTGATGATGATGACATCACGGATGACACTAGAGGGGGTGACACTCGTGTGGGTGGTCTTGAACGGACAAAGAAGAAGAAGATATGGGAGGACAGATTCGTTTGCTTGACAGCATTTAACAGATTCAGGGAGTTGTGGCCAAAAAGGTCGCTCACACGGCAATTCTTGATGAAGGATTTGGATATTCATAATCCAAACGTCCTTAGGCAATTCCAGGAAAGGAAGGGGTGGAAGTGGTTCACTCGCCCGGTCTTAGATGTAAATGAACAGTGAGGGAATTCTATGCCAACATAGCTCATATCAAGGCGGGAACAAAAGTGACAAAAGTGAGGAATTTGAAAGTTTGCTTTGATGCCCATACCCTGAATACTTATATGGGTTTCGAGTGGAAGCGGCCCAGTACTTGGAGAAGTTAGCTTTGGGTGAGGCAGATCGCCCTTGGCTAGCTGAGATCTTAGCTTCCCCAGGACCACCACAACCATGGATCTCCGCATGAGTTTCTATTATCTGGAACACCTTTAACTTTGAAGCTAAAGGGTGGAAAATTTTTGTGTGCAACAGGATTGATCCAAGATTAAATGAGAACAACCTCCCTCTTCCCCGAGCAGTGCTGGTGGCTTCTATTATGGTGGGGTACCCTATCAATGTGGGTGCTATAATATCAACCAGAATCACATTGGCGGTCCATAAGAGTGTAAAGTCTTATCCCTTTCCTAACACCCTCACAAAGTACTTCAATGATGCAAAGGTGGAGCCAAGACTGTCACGACCCGAAATCCCACCTTTCAAGTAGTGACTGCGTCTAACGTTGAACCCGCTAGAAAAGACAACGTACACAACACTTTGACATCTATAAAACAACGTAACAGTAATAAAGCCAATTAACCTTCCAACCTCTACTAGAATATCTCAATTTCCTTAACTTTCAGCCTTTACTAAACATTCCCAAATCACTTCAAAAGTTTTTACAGCAGAAAAGTAATATTACTTCAACAAAACTCATAATGAAATGATAAGACAATAACAACGAACAATCCCAAAATCGGGGTGTCACAACCTCACGAACTAACTAACTGAGTGCTAAATACAAAGTCTGAAAGAAATATATAATTGTCTTGGAACTAGAAGAAAAAGGCAAGACAATGGGGAAATCCAAATGTAGGAGAGACACCAAGGCCCACGAACGCCAGCGGGTATACCTTGAAGCTCTGGGTGGACTGAAGGTGACTCCCTCAATGCAGTCCACTGGGTCCGAATGCGAAATCTGCACAACATTAAGAAGTGTAGTGTAGCATCAATACAACCGACCCCATGTACTGAGTAAGTGCCGAGCCTAACCTCAGTCGAAGTAGTGACGAGGCTAGACTTGACAATAACGATAACATGTCCTATTCTACAGCAGGTAACAGGAAATAACACAAGGCA
Organism: Nicotiana undulata; assembly: GCA_005239495.1. Classification (NCBI taxonomy): domain Eukaryota; kingdom Viridiplantae; phylum Streptophyta; class Magnoliopsida; order Solanales; family Solanaceae; genus Nicotiana; species Nicotiana undulata. The sequence continues at coordinate 22,061 of ML285046.1, forward strand.
GGAGATAAGCCGACAAGTAGGGGATACGGGAGCAGAAAAATGGAGAGAAAATGATGTTAAGAACACTTACCTAGGGAGATATGGAGGTTGGGGAGCTTGATTCTCAGTTATGGAGGTTTGGGGAAGAAGAAAAGGGTGAAGAATGGCAAAAATCCCGTAATGGGTCTGTTTTAGACTTAATAAAATAACTGGGCAAAATATCTCTATGCGATCGCGGAAGCAGGAATGCGATCGAATAGAGACCAAGGTTGGGTGCACTGCGATCGCGGAATGGCTATTGCGATCGCACAGGTATACGACCCCTCCCTTATGCGATCGCATAAAGGAAACATCGACCGTATAGAGTATTTTCCTCCAGCTGCACTTACCCACCTAATACACTATGCGATCGCGGAGTATGCTATGCGATCGCATAGTGTAACAGACTACCCCCCAGGCACGAAGCTATGCGATCGCAGGCCAATCAATGCGATCGCATAGAGTAATGGAACTGACACCAGCAAAAATGCAATTACACCAGATTTTCCTATCTTTTTACACCCCATTAGCTACCCGAAACTCACCCGAGCCCTCGATTCTCAAAACCAAAAACACACACGTCTCCCAATACATCCTACGGACTTATTCAAGCATTTAAACCACCAAAATATCATCGAATTAAACCTTAAAACTCATTGAATTTTCTCAAACTTCATAAACTTCTACTTTTCCCATTTTTAATCTGAATCACGTCATTTCGAGTCCGTTTTACACCAAATTTCACATATAAGTCACATAACATATAATAAACATGTTCCAGGCTCCGGAACCATAATACGTGCCCGATAGCACGGTTTTCACATAATTATTCATTTTCAAAATCCTTTATTATTTTCAGAAAACAAGTTTCTTTAAAAATTCATTTCTCGGGCTTGGGACCTCGGAATTCGATTCCGGGCATACGCCCAAGTCCCATATTTTCCTACGGACCCTCCGGGATCGTCACATCACGGGTCTGGATCCGTTTACCAAAAATGTTTACCAAAGTCAACTTTGTTCAATTATTTCATTCAAAATTCCATTTTTATCAAATTTTCACATAGAAGCTTCCCGGCTACATGCCCGGGTTGTGCACGCATATCGAGGTGAGATTAACGGAGGCTTTTGGGGCCTCGGAATACAGATTTAGCTAGAATTACTTAGGATGACCTTTTGGGTCATCACAATCTCCACCTCTAAAACAAACGTTCGTCCTCGAACGGACATAGAAAAGTACCTGAGCCTGAGAAAAGATGGAGGTAACGACTCCTCATATCGGACTCGGACTCCCAAGTAGCTGCCTCGGCAGGCTGACCNAAGGCATCCTGCACTAAGTCAGAACCCAATAATCTAGCCTCTCCGGGCTGAAACCATCCGACTGGAGACCGACATCGCCTACCATACAACGCCTCGTACGGAGCCATCTGAATGCTCGACTGGTAACTGTTGTTGTAGACAAACTCTACTAAAGGCAAGAACCGATCCCATGATCCACCAAAATCAATAACACAGCTCGCAACATATCCTCCAAAATCTGAATAGTGCGCTCGGATTGTCCGTCTGTCTGAGGATGAAATGATGTGCTCAACTCGATCTGTGTGCCCAACTCTCGCTGGAATACCCTCAAGAAATGGGAGGTAAACTCAGTACCTCGGTCTGATATGATAGATAAGGGCACACCGTGCAATCTGACAATCTCTCTCATATAAATCTGAGCTAACCTCTCCGCTGAAGATGAAAATGCCACTGGAATGAAATGTGCGTGACTTGGTCAGCCTATCCACCACAACCCATACTGCATCAACCATCCTTTGGGTACGTGGAAGTCCAACTACTAAATCCATCGTGATACGCTCCCACTTCCACTCGGGAAGCTGAATCTGCTGCATTAAACCTCCAGGTCTCTGGTACTCATATTTAACCTGCTGACAATTCAAGCACCGAGCTACATAAGCCACAATATCCTTCTTCATTCTACGCCACCAATAATGCTACCGCAAGTCTTGGTACATTTTCGCGGCGCCCGGATGAATGGAATACCGGGAACTATGGGCCTCCTGCAATATCAACTCACGAATGCCGTCCACATCAGGAACACATATACGACCCTGCAATCTCAAAACTCCCTCAGCATCAACTGTGACTTGCTTGGCA
>ML285047.1:1160-34239 GCA_005239495.1 Nicotiana undulata
ATTGGACTCCACAATGCCCATGTTCCGAAGAACCTCATAACAGCTGTCTAAATAATCCTGAGGATCCTCTGATGGTGCACCAGTAAATGTAGTAGTGAACAACTTGGTGAACCGATCCAACCTCCACAGAGAATCTGCGGACATGGCTGCTCCCTCAACTACTGGTGCCCCAATACCTGACTGAACTACTCCGGCCGTCTTAGGTGCCGGAGTCTGGAACTGAGTGGCAAACTGCTCTGGCGTATGAATAGCAGGAGTCTGGGTCCCTCCCCCAGCCTGAGATCCAGATGGTGTAGTAGGAAGAAGACTGGCCTGAGCCACACTCTCCATGAGTCCCACTAAGCGGGCTAGAGCGTCCTGAAGCACTGGGGTGGCGATGAACCCCTCTGGGACCTGAGCTGGTCCAACCGGAACTGTCTGAGTAGGAACCTCATCGGCGAGGTCTACCTGTGGGTCTTCTGCCGGAGCTGCTGCTCTAGCTCTACCTCGGCCTCTAGTACGGCCTCGCCCCCTCGTAGGAGCTGTGATAGGAGGATCAGGCTGCTGGTCGGTCGAGGAGGAACCACGCGTTCTTGCCATCTGCGAGAGAGTAAAATAGAGACTCAATTAGCATTCAGATGTCAACTGGCACGACAGAGAATGAAAGATGTGAAGTTATTCCTATCTTTGCAGCCTCTGGGGGATAAGTACAAACGTCTCCGTACCGATCCCTCAAACTCTACCAAGTTTGTCCGTGAGCTGTGAGACCTAAGCAACCTAGGGCTCTGATACCAACTTGTCACGACCCGAAATCCCACCTTCGGGCCATGACTGCGTCTAACGTTGAACCCGCTAGACAAGCCAACGTTTGAACTAGATAAAATTCATTAACAACTAACACAGATAAGATAACTAAAACGTCGATGGTCAAAAATATGGAGGTTAACAAATAGCCAAAAATAACATAGCAATTCCGAAGTAAAACCCATATACAAATCCCAGAACTGGTGTCACAAACTCACGAACTGTCTAAGAGATTGCTACAAACAAAAGGTCAGAAAATAAGTACATAGGACTGTCTTTGAAATACAAAGTAAGACAGAGCTGAAAGTGAATAGTAGAAGGTGACGTCAAGGCCCACGAACGTCTGCGGGTCTACCTCGATGTCTCCTGTGTGAACTGATGAGATGCTCCGACCGTCAGTGATCACCGGGTCCGGCTGCGTAGTCTGCACAACATAAAGAAGTGCAAGTGTAGCATCAGTACAACCGACCTCATGTACTGAGTAAGTGTCGAGCCTAACCTCGGCGAAGCAGTGACGAGGCTAGGACCGACAACAATATATGTACCTGTGCAATTCTATATAATACCAGGGGAATATCGACGGAATAAGCAAGTAAGATAGATACGGGGAGAACATGCTGGGGGTCAAAGGGGCAACACAAATGCTAGTACGGTAGAACAGGGTAATAACTGAAATGTAAAAGATAAAGGCAGGGATTTAACTTCTCAAAACAGATAATGAACAACAAAAAGGCACGGCATGACCCCTCGTGCATAACCTCACAATCACTCGGCACGGAATGTCCCCTCGTTCATAGCCTCACAATCACTCGGCACGGAATGTCCCCTCGTGCATAGCGTCACAATCACTCGGCACGAAATGTCCCCTCGTTCATATAAAATAACACTCGTAACGAAATGTCCCCTCGTGCATATCCTCACAATCACTCGGCACGGAATGTCCCCTCGTGTATATAAAATTACACTTGGCACAAAATGTCCCCTCGTGCATAACCTCACAATCACTCGGCAAGGAATGTCTCCTCGTGCGTAAATAATAACACAAAGAAACAACATAATGTGAAAGTCAACACTAGGAAGTCTCAAGCGCATGGAAATACATCAATACAATTCTATTTCCCCGGCAAGGAGAAATCATCAATTACAATATCAACAAATGCCCGACAAGGGTCTCAGCTATAACCAACCTCGCATCAGAATTAAATTCAACAATGTAAGACTCAACTGAGATAAATCACTCAATAACTCTCCACGTCATGAAACAACATCAAGGTATCACTTTTTAATTCACCAATTACTCACAGGGCGGAGAATATTAAGAACATTGTAAGTTTCATCACAAATGAATCACGGGCATGCTTGACCGCAACACATAGGCACTCGCCACCACGCCTATATGTTGGACATGAGTTACACATAGCAAGTAAGACTCTATACCTAATCCCTCAAGCTGAGGTTAAGCCAAACACTTACCTCGGCTCCAAAGAAAATGCAAGTCAAGCCTCAATCACAGCCTTTCCTCTCGAATCCAACTCCGAATCGGGAATATCTAGACATAATGGATTTATTAACATCAATAAGTACTCAATAAACCAATTCCCAAGCCAAATTATACATTTCCTACTATTCCTCCGAGAATACTAAAATTCGACCCCGGGCCCACACGTTCGGATTTTCGAAAATTCATGAAGGAATTAATTACCCGGAGTCTAAGGATCGAAGTTATGTAATTTATACAAGAATTTATGGCCTAACATGGAAAATCCCAAAAATCCTCAAGAACCCTAAAATTACTACCTAATTCTATGATTTTTAGATGATTTAGTAGTGAATTTAACTAGGAATTAGTGTTTGAAACTAGTAAAACTATGGAATTTACTTACCTCAATAACAGTGGTGGAAGGTCTTTTGAGAAGCTCTCTAAAATCTTGAAGAGGAAGATGAAAATGGAGGAATAAGGCTAAGTCCCGTATTTTATAACACTGCCCTGTGATTCTTCACTACGATCGCGACAAGGGGCCTGCGATCGCGAAGGCCAACTGGCCGGACCTCTGCAATCGCGGCAGGGGTCCTGCGATCGCGAAGAACAACTGGCAAGGTCTCTGCGATCGCGGTAGGGGTCGTGCGATCGCCAAGAACAAATTCACCCGGCCCAGACGCGACTCAATGCGATCGCAAGAAACGGGCTGCGATCGCGAAGGTGTGGAACCCAGACCTCTGCGATCGCGCAGAGGAGGCTGCGATCGCAGTGAACAATCACTAGCCCAGAAATATCCTTCTCTGCGATCGCAACCCACCTTTTGCGATCGCAGAGAAGGAAACCAGATAGCAGATTTTTTGGTTTTTCCAACTTAGCTCCCGGGGGTCTAAAACACCCCCGAGCCCCTCGGGACCCCGTCAAAAAGCACCGGCAAGTCTGTATTCATGATACGGACTCGCTCGAACTTCCGGAACATGAAAAACGACAACGGAACTCGAAATCAAATCCCAAAACCAAATTAATCAAACTTAAGAACTTTGAAATTCTAGAATGCACTTCAATGCGCCAAACCGGCCTAAATTACTCAGAATGACTTCCAATTTTGCAGACAAGTTATAAATGACACAACGGAACGACTCCCGGTCTCGGAATTTCATTTCGGACCTCGGGAACATAAAATGACCTTTCAAGCCAAATTTCAACTTCTTTAAAAACCTCAAAACTTCATTAATTCCAATTTTTCCTCATTTGGATCCGAAACCAATCAAATCAAGTCCGTTTTATACCAAATTTCACAGATATGACAAATGACACATAATGAACCTGTCCCGAGCTCCGAAACCGTAATACGGGCCCGGTAACACGATTTTCACATAATTATTCATTTTCAAATTCCTTGATTATTTTCAAAAAACAATTTTCTTTTAAAAATTCATTTCTCGGGCTTGGGACCTCGGAATTCAATTTCGGGCATACGCCCAAGTCCCATATTTTCCTACGGACCCTCCGGGACCGTCACATCACGGGTCCAGATCTGTTTACCAAAAATGTTGACCAAAGTCAACTTTATTCATTTAATTATCATAAATTCTATTTTTCATCCAATTTCAATATAAAGACTTCCCGGCTACACACCTTGGTTGTGCACGCATATCGAGGTGAGATCAACAGAGTCTTTTTGAGCCTCAGAACACAGATATAGCTAAAATTACTTAGGATGACCGCTTGGGTCATCACACTTTCCTTTAGGAGGACTAGGAGGAGGAGTAGGAGGAGGGCCCTTTGATCTTGTGCGGTAAGCTGTTGATGCCAGAATGTACGAACTAACCTTTGGGGAAGGGGAATAACTAAAGAAAAACAAAAACAAAAGGTAGTGAAGTTAGTGGGGAATCATAAAACATTGCGATATTTAAACACGTAGTGCTGAAATGTAAAGCGTGTCCTAAGTTGGGGATCCTCTTGAGCCCGAGGTAGGCCTAGCGACAAGTTAATTTGGAGAACTTAAGATGCTAAATGCCTCATTTTATTGATAATAAAATAGACAAATCCAACATGACTCTAAAAATGCGGAAATATAAAAATGTCACTAAGGGCCGATGGCCTTATTACATAAAAAGGCAAAATAAAGACAGTCTTATCTACTTGGTCCTAGAAGGACCTTCCCCAGACTCGGCATCTCTGCTTGCTTTGATCAGCGTCCCCATCTCGCGGAGTCCCATCAGCAAGTAGGTCCTGGCTAGGATTCCTCATTCGGCTCCCTCAGCCTTCTGACAGGTCTCGATCCTCCTAATGAATTTCTCGTCCAAGTCAACTATGCCTCGCTCCAAATGTGCTAGCCTCTGGGTGGAGGTGATGGCCATGTCCTTCCACTCTTCTATCAGCTTCTTGTTGGCCTCGTGTATTTTGTGATGATCTTCCTCACAGTCACAGAGCCTCTTACGCAGTTGGTTGAGCCTAGTTGTTGCCTCTGCCTTCTCGTCTATGACCCTGTGTCCTCGAGCAAACCCCGGCTCAAAGCTTCCTTCCCAATTGTCTTCCAACCATCCCAGATAATAAGGCGAGCAACCAGCGTGATACCTGTCAGGCTCGATAGTGTCCTTCCCCAGACGGATCCTGCAGTGCCATATTTGCTGAGCTTGGCACTTGTGAGGGCTGTCATCGTTTTGGAAGTCCGCCCTAAGATGACTCATCTTCTCAACCCTTGGGACAATTTGCTTCCTCCCTGCCTGCCTCATGACTCTAATCGGGATGTAAGGGTATGTCCCTCTCAAACTAATCAGTATCATAAATGGGATGTCTCGAGTCCGGATGATGAACTCATCGGTCGGGAATCACTTGAACATCCACTAGATTTGGTCCTCGGTCAAGTTTCCCAATAACTCGGCCCATCCATTGGCATTTTCCGGCTGTGCAAATAGGTCGGGGATGTTGTTCATACGCTTTGGATGATGGAAAGCGATATGATCATCCCAGATTCTCCTATGAATATCCTGAAGGTAGTCACCCCTTTGTAGATGCTCGGTAAGCCAAAGCTGAAGTAACAGATTGCAACCGTCAAAATGTTACGCTCCCCGTTGACACTGCTCCAGAGCTCGGTAAATGTCGGCAATGATCATCGGGACAATGCTAAAATCTTGCCCGTCAATTCCTTCCATTAGAGTTTTGGTGACCATAGCCAGTCTGGTGTGGATTCTTTCTTTCTTAGTCGAGAACACCGTTTGTCCCAATAAGCAAAATATGAAAACAAATACCCTGTAGTGAATGTGCCCCAAAGAAGTGAGGGAAAACTCGTCTCGGTGAGTGCGATAGGATGTGCTACTTCCATACTTCTCGTACAAGTAGTCAAAGGGAATGCACGAGTCCTTCTAGAAAATTAAGTCTGGATTCTTCTTAAGTCCCATCATCTTGAGAAAACCCTGGCCAATACGGTTTTCAGGCATCAACAATCCCGGAGACTCTCAAGGCAAACCAGCTAAACCCCCTATCTCTTCTAACAACGGTGTCATTTCGTTGTTCCCAAAATGGAAAACAGAGCAATCACGGTCCCAAAACAAGGTAGCAGCCTCGATCATCATGTTGTTGGCCTGAATGTCCACGAGAGATGGATGGTTGCCCAAGTGTTTTCTGACCATGGTTTTGTCGCTTGAGTGAAGATCATCCCACCAATTTAAGAGTTTTGGGTGGATGTTGGTGACCATGCCGAATCTGGGGACCTCGTGCCTCATTTCTGCAAAGTAGACAAGTTAGGCCCTTACCCCCACCAGACTCGACTATTTAACATCAATAATTAGCATAAGCATTTAAGTTCTCCAGATAAATGCATAGAACGTGAAGACATCCATTTTGGGTTCCAAGGAAACCCAAGGGACTTTGGATAAGTCTATCTTAAAGACCATTTTGCGGACGACACGTTAGCCTGGCTAGGTTTGACAATGATGCATACAACATACAATAGAGTAAGGTTTCTATTGGGGTTTTAGACTGGTACCCTTGAGCGGACAACTCAAGGGGGAAAGGCACGGAACCGTCGACTACACCGTTGATCGACTAGTTTTACCGCAAATATGCCTTTCCGAATTTAGGGGGTAATAATATCAGACTAGCACAACCACTCATTGTAAGTGTTGCTATAGGATTCAGTTTTTGCACGAGTGGGAATATGAATGCGGAACATGATTATGCAATAATAAGCATTAAAACAAGTAGGCATGTATTTTCACGTTGTGGAAAGCGGTAAATAAATACGGCAGTTATAACGGAAAGTAGTGACAAAGAAAACACGAAGATATGTCAGTTTCACTTAGCCAAATAAATACTTGCGGAATTAAACAATTAATAACACATAACGGGGAATATGAAAGGGTGTAAACATTTAAACAGAATAAAAGTCCAAATTCACAAGACAACTTGTAACGGTATAAGCCTAGGGAAGATCCCCAGCAGAGTCTCCATGCTGTCGCGCCCCCTTTTTCCATCGCACGGGTTAGGTACGGGGAGATCGGATTTAAGACATTATAGACAACTTCTTAAAGAAAAAGGAAGAGTCGCCACCTAACGATTTTTATGGTGCGTTAGGGCACCTAGAGTTGATAACTCATGGACTAGCTTGCATTACCATAGAACGGGTAAGGGATTAAAATTATTCCAAGGGGAAGGTGTTAGAAACCCCTCAAGATCCACAACTGCGGGTCCCAGCCAAGAAGTTTTGTGAATTTGGACGAACAAACAAATAGCAAGTAAGGGCTCAAATAAGAGGGGATTTCATACAAGTATACATTTTTTATTTACGAAATTTAAAGAAATCATCCTAGGTTTAAAATAATACGGATCACATCAATGTAATACCTGGTATGTCACTTCCTCGAAGAGGCAGCTACACATGGTATTAGCGCACCGGTCATCATATCCATATTCTACCCTTCCCACCCCGTAAAGGTTATTAAAGCATGTGTTGGTAACCAATTCTTATTGCGTGCCATTACCCGTCCATCCTATAAGTCCTGGAGGGTGTTTAGGACTACTATTCCTACAAGGCGAGTACTAGGCTGAACCCTTAGGTTTATAGGGGGGAAAATACTAACCGACATTCATAATTAATAGGACTGCACATATGGGGACACATAAAGGCAGATAATAGTCTCACATATCCCTCCACAAGTAAACATGTAAGCAGCACGTCTCAAACAAAATTAAGGTCTCAAAGTTAAAACAGGAGTTTGAGTTGGAAAGCAGTGGGTTTCAACAATTTGATTTTTTTTGGAAAACTCAGTAATAAACAGGAAGTTCAGTTCAAAATAGAGTAGTTTAGAGAAGAGTGATTGATTAAAAATCCAGTAGTCTAAGGACAGTATCAAGAGTTGAAAAGTGTGCGACATTTTAGAAATTTTCAATAAAAGAGATGAATAACTTTTAGGGAACCAATAATCAGAAGCAAAGCAAGATTTTAAATAAACAGAGTACTTTGAACAGGCGTGACTTACTTTAAAACCCAGTAATTCAAAATAGAATAAGAACCAGTAGTTTAAAGGAGTTTTAGTAAAAAGAAGAGTGAATGCACAATTTCAAAAATCAGTAACAAAGCAGGAGTTTTTAGAAAAAAATAGAATGAACTTCAGAAAACAAGAGGGAAAGCAGCAATGTTTTAAGGATTTCAAAAGAGACTAATTAGCCATAAGACCAGCCAAGTGTTGAATGACTTATTTTGGTTTTAGTGTGTATTAGGCCTAAGGTTTGCCTAGGCGTCGTATACATTGCCTACTTAAGAAGGTGAACATGCATATTTAACTCTGATTTTAAGGGATATACGTTGGCTAAAATGTTGCAGGTAGTTTAACCATATTTTCATTAAATTAAGCATGCTAATTAGGCGTTTTTACGATTGCAACTCAGAGAAATATAAGACCTTAAACAACAGGATGTCTAATGCACATAGAGGTTCCTAAAACATGGTCTCTAAGATAAAAATGCAGCAATGACCTTGTGACAGTTATTTTGCTTGTTATTAATTGATCAGAAATCATGAAGAGAGTGTAATAACATGCTGAAAGTAAGAGACCTAAAACAGGATTTCTAATATATGAAGTGCATGTCCTAAGCAGGTTGTCTATTGCGCAAATAGGTAGATAAAATCTATAAACATGTTTTCTACCCATTACTTAAACTGAACATGCGTAACCCCCCCCCCCTCCCATTTCACTATACAACCCCAATCATTCTTTTACAAATTATTACAAACCATAAATGGATTACAGTAATAAAAAAAAGAAAATAAGAAGTTATTCTATAGGGAGCCTTAAAATAGGCTCAATCTTCCAACCTCACCCCTTTCGAGTTTCACAGCCTTACATGGTCTAGGTGCGGCAATGCTCCCTAAGGCCCTTGTGGGGGTTGCTGGCCAATACCAGCACCCAAAGAATTGCCAAAATTGAATAGGTGCAGTGTGGAATTACCAGCCTTGTATGTCAGAGTTTAATGAGTACTCAGAGGTACTCAAGGCAGTGCTCACACGAAGGGGGTAGGACCTAGTTTCTAAGAGTAGCGTGAAGTGCAGGAAGGAGTAGTTTAAAAGAGTTTTCAAAACAGGGGGTTTGTTTTAAGACAGCAGAAGCACTAGTTACAGTAGCTCAACAGTATAGGATTACATACAAGGGCCATGGGGAAAGGGAACAGATAGATCACATAATGCTAAAGGAGATACAGAGACTTATGAAAGCTCACTGAAGCATGACTACACAAAATCAGAAGATTCAGGGGATCAAGAAATTGTCAAGCTTAGACATAATACTAGACAGTAACGGGGGACAATTATAATAGGTAAGATAAACAACAGTTAGAAGCATGTAGATCAAGAAGAACATACAAAGTGCAAGGGACCAGGGGAATTAGGAAGTGGTAAAGTTTAGGCATGACAATATACATCAATAGGATACAGGCATAGCAAGTAGAAGTTAGTAATAGGCAACAGTCATATTACAGACATAACATGTAAGTCAGAAGAGATAAGACATGATAAAGTACTAAAACAAAATATTCAATTGCATGTTGAGCAGTAGAGGCATAAATACAAGAAAATCAGGAAGATAATGAACTGAAACAATAATAATAAACACATTGATTGGAGGCTTGAAGATTAATTAGGACATACCAGTAAGAGGGCAAAAGCAGGATGTAAAGAGCAAAGTGCTAACAGAATATTAGCCTTGGCTTACAGCCAGCTAATAATAGGCAAGAGCAGAGGCAGTAGTCGAACAAAGAGAGAAGAGAAAGAGCACAAGAGAATGTAGAATAATATTGATGTATGTGTGTGTTCGTGTGTTTTCTCAGTGTTGAAAGGGTGGAGTATTTATAGTTTGAGACTTTGTAGTAAATAAGGCAAGAATCATAACTAAACAGTAATTGTGGAACTAGGTATCAGTCATAATCAAATCAGTAGAAGCAATCCCTTTAATTAAGGGATTATTTCAAGCGGTAATATACAAACAGTAAATGAAGAGGGAAAATCACATAAGACTGAATATAGTATATAAGGAAATCACATAAGCACATAGCATGTAATAGGGGCTAGGTTCAACCAATTCTAATAAAGGAAAAAAACTAAGAGTCAGCTGGTAACATAGTCGAACACAAACTAGGGAAAGAAAATATTTTGGAGGTTGAAATCAGTAAGGAAATCATCACATAAGATTGGTAACAGGTATCAATTACAGGAAATTAGGGATTCAAACAAGAATAACGTTAACTAAAGGAAATAACACAGATTGCACACACATAATAGGCAAAAATGAGTCAACTCGGAAATCCTAACAGGTACAGTAAGGTAAAAGAGTCATATAAAAATCAAGGATTCAAGCTAGAACATGCCGAATGATTAAAGAGGTTAACAGAGCAAACATAACATGATCAGGAGAAGCAAAGAACCAAAGCCCTAATGAACAGAATGGGGATAAAAACACATAAACTCAGAGCATCTACAAGAAACAAACATACCAGCAGATTGAACGAATACGTTATCACAAACATGCTCAAATATCCAGGATTAGGGCTAAAAAATTAGGGCTTTTGACATAATAACTTAGATAAAGAGAAAAGCTTAAACAGATGCTCGAACATAATTAGAATCATAAGGTAGTACTAGAAATAAGAGGGAACAACCATTAAAAGGGGTCATGAAACCCTAGCCTTTTCGTTTTTTTTAAAAGTAAGCAAAATGTTTTAAAAACTGGAGAATCTTAAAGATCGAGTAGAGAATAGTGTGAAACATAAGAGAATAAGTTTAAATCGTTGAGAAATACATAGGTTCGAGAAATTTAGGTCAAGATTAGGGTTTCATGAGAAACCAGAGAAAATAGAGGAACATGCCGTGAAACTTCAGAGATAGTGGTGGTTATAGCACACTCGTGTCAGAACCCCACTGAAGAAAGGCCGGAAACAACCCAGACAGAGCTTCAATGACCGTCTGGCATGGTGAGACCCATGTAAGTCTCAGAGATGAAGAGACTCGGAGAGATAAAGGCTTCAAGGCGGCTGGTAGTCGAAAGGGGAGAGGTCGGAGGTGGCCGGAGGTGAAGGCCATCGGAGAAGACGAAGAGCCAGAAGATTCTAGAGAGAATAGAGAGAGAGAGAAGAGATAGAGAGAGGATTAGTCTCGAAATAATGAGTCAAGGGAGGGGGGTCGTTTGAGTTATTTTAGGTAAGAACGGACCTAGGCCGTTGATCTTATTTGATCAACGGCTCAGACCAATTGGGGGTTGGGCCGGGTAAATTTAAGATTGGGCTGGGTCATTTAATTGGAGTCTGGGTTGGGGTTAATTGGGTTAAAAATGTGGCTATGTTTTAAATGAAATAGACTAGGTGTTAAATACCCAATAAAAATAGGTAATTAATTAATTAAAATACCTAATAATTATAAAAGGACAAAATTAAGTTTAAATAGGTAAAATTACAATAATTAAATAATATTAAAAATGTTAGAAACATAAATTTTGAATTTAAAAAGCATAAAGTGTCTAATTAGGCCATAATTGCAAAATGATTGTAATTGCAATTAAATAAAACCCAATTGGCCAATTTATGAAATAATTGGATTTTAATAAATAAAAAATAATTATAAATGACATACTGAACTGAAAAATATTTTGAAATTATTTAGAGCACAATTTATGAATTATTAAAAATATGAAATATTAAATAAATAGGGAAATAATTTAGATAAAAATGTGGAAAAAATTAGGAAAAATACTCATTATTACAAAGAGTAATTTTGAAAGCTTATATACAAGTTTGAAAAATAATTTGAGGAAAAATTGAGTATCAACAGGGATCCTTGTCATTTTGTAAGCACACATAATATTGAATACAAGGCACAAGAACATTCTCTGCTTTAATATCAAAACATTCTCAATTTCTCCTCAATAGCTCATTTATTCGCATTTATTATCTTTTGTTATTGTTCTTCATTCATAGCTCATCTTTGATCTTAAATAGGGCACCTCGAGGCCTATAAGCATGTTATAACTATACCGGTCATCCTACCTAGGCCCCAAACCTCGGCCTCAAGGACCCTCGAGGTCAACATCGAGCCTTCAACTTGAGGCATTCTGGTGTGCTTTTCATCAGCTTTCTAACTGTTTGCTTTATGTTTTATCCTAATGTACCTAGCGACAATTGTTCAATAACTGGTATTAAGATAAATCACGTATTTTTAGAACCACTTAACTAAATATAATTTTAATTACCATTTTCCCGGTAAACACTTTGACTGCAGGAACAAAGAATATGCACACCTTGGAATCACAGTCTTCATAACAACAAAGATGCTGAACTCATTTACTGCTAAGAAATACTTTGCTATCCTCTATTATTTGTTCACTGCATGAGACTAAGATCTGTCTCAATCTTGCATAAGGCTAAGCCCTGCCTCCGTATTTGCATAAGGCTAAGCATTGCCTTCACCTTTCCTAAGACTAAGCCTTGTCTCAAATTGTGCATGGGACTAAGCCATGTCCCGAATTCTGGATGAGGTTAAGCCTTGCCTCCGTATTTGCATAAGGCTAAGCATTTCCTTCACCTTGCATGAGACTAAGCCCTGTCTCAAATTCTGCATGGGACTAAGCCATGTCCCGAATTTTGCATGAGGCTAAGTTCTGCCTCCGTATTTGCATAAGGCTAAGCATTGCCTTCACATTGCATGGGACTAAGCCCCGTCTCAAAATCTGCATGAGGCTAAGCCTTGCCTTTCCACATTTCACAAGGCTAAGCATTGCCTCTCCACATTCACAAGGCTAAGCATTTCCTTTTATTTTCATGGGTCTAAGCCCTGTCCTGCGTCTTGCATGAGACTAAGCTCAGTCTCAATGCATGAGGCTAAGCCCTGCCTCCAATCTTGAAAAAGGCTAAGCATTGCCTTTAATTTGCATGAGACTAAGCCATGTCTCAATTTTTTCATGGGACTAAGCCATATCCCAAATATATCATTAGGCTAAGCACTACCTTTTCTTTGCATGGGACTAAGCCTTGTCCCAAAACCTGCATAGGACTAAGCATTTTCCCAAACCTTGCACGAGACTAAGCATTGTCTATCTGGCATTATCTATTCTCTTCTTTCGGGCTAAGCTCTGCCTTCAACTACATACAAGACTAAGCCATGTCTTGTTGCTTCTAACATCATGTCTTTGCACCTCATGGGCTAAAATATCGCCAACTTGCCCGAAGGCGTCATAGTCTGAAGGCATCATCCTCATACATGGAAGACACCATGCCATGGCCTGAGGATCTCTCGAACTTGCACATCATTATTCAAAGACGTCATGGTTTGGAGGCATCGTTTCCATGGCCCGAGAACATCATTTCATGGCCTGCGAATCCCTTACCGCACAATTGATGGCCCAGGACATCATGGTCTAAAGATGTCATCCTCAACCGTCCAAAGACAAATTCTCATGGTCTGAATGGAATTTGCATCATGTTTAAATTTATGCACAGATATATGCTTGTAGTACATCCTTTATTTGCAGGTAACCCAACGAGCTACCATTACCCCAGCAGGAGCAGTCCCGCTCCACTACCTTCAAACCACTTCAAACTCGACCGCTCACCGCAACTATTTCACTTATTCCAAACCCTTTTGTTCGTTCTTGTGATAACTTCATCGGCATATTCTACCGATGAATCCAGAACTACACACGGCCTGATTCCTGTAAACCAGGGATATGTAGGCAGCTCAGGAACCAGAGTGCGGCCTATGTCTCTCAAATCGTCCTACTCGGTCAAAATTGACCATCATATCTTTACCTGGCAACTCTTTCATCCTTCCCGGATAAAGAGGGGCAGCTGTTGATACCCAATTTTTCCCTATATTATTTTCAAAGTACAAAATAGTACATGAGCATCAACTAATATTTTTCCATAATTTATGTAATTTTTTTAAGGATTTTTTATTATGTTATCCTAGTATTTTTATTTTATAAATAATTACTAATTGCATCACAAATGGATTTATAACATTTTCATGACTTAATTTTACCATTTATATTCATACTAAGCTTCAACTATTCCATAAAGCCACATTTATAGTTTTTGGGTTATAATTGCAATAACTTTGCAATAATAGCCTCATGTGCACATTATTACATTTTTTCACCAGAAAATAGCTTCTTATATTTTTATAATACTGAGTAATTACTTTAAATTATTTTTTATGCATGAAAATCAGTTTTTATAATTTATTAATTATTACAAATTATTTTACTAATTAATTGGGTATTTAATAAATAGTCCTTTAATTTAATTTTAACCCAATTACACCAGCCCAAATATCTTAAAACTTAGCCCAAATACTACCAAGCCCAATCCTTCATCTACCCAACCCAAAACCTCCTCTAATCGTGGCCGTTGATCTCTGAGATCAACGGTCCACATTTTTCCTTTCCTTTTTAATCAAAACAAAACCCTAACTCCCCCATTTCCCTTTCCCCCTCCGTCTTCGTTTCCCCTACCTTCCCCCTTTCTCTCTCAGACGCTCCCTAAAACCTAGCCGCAGTCACCGTAAAATTTCCCCGTCCGTGGGATCTCTCTATATCTTCCGGCCCTTGCCGGCCTTCTACATCTTCTGGTTGTTCGACTTCGTTGATTTATGAGAGAATATCAAAGAGATTCAACCTGTATTTGTTCAAAACCTTTATCACATGCCCGTCTATGGCTATCTCTGTTTGTGAGTGCTATTTTCTTCTTATTTATGTTTCGAATCTGTGGTTTTAGACCGAGTTTCCTTTCATCTCTGTTATTTTCGAAAACCCTAGTCTTATGAGTACTTGGGTCTATTCAGATCTTTGAAAATTTGAAACGTTTAAGTGTTATTTGGTATTTTTCCTTAAAAATCTCCTGCTTTCTTTATTGCTATTTGATTCCAGTGCTTTTCTGAAATTAGGGTTTCGTCCTAAGATTCTTCAAAAAGTTTTTTTTAACTTTCAAGTGTTTGAATCTGATTATTATTTACTGGTTTGACAAATTTTGTGCATATACTTTAAACCCTAGGTCTTTCTGTTTATTGCACTAATTACTTCAATCTTCTTCCCGTTATGTGTTTATTTCTGTCAATCAAATATTTTGGCTAATTTTATTTAGGGTTCGAATGATATTTTCCTGTTAAAATCAATACTTCTCTGTGATTTACCTATTTTCCTTATTTGTGATATTAATTAGTGTTAATTAGACTACTAGTCTGATAGGGGGTTTAATTGACTCCTATATTGTATATGGTTGATTTCTTACCTTATTTCAACCCTAATTTGTACAGTTAATTGAGTATCCCTATTATAAGTGGTCTCTCCCAGATTTTCTATATAAATTAATTGGGTTAATTCCCCAATTAACTGGTTGATTTATTTGATTACCTTGTTTTATGAATCTGAGCTATTTTTGCCTTATTTGTATACCCTACTAAGTGCTATATAAACTCTCATTTTGATTCTTCAAAAAAAAAAACAATTCAGAAAGAAATTCCCCCCCCCCCCCCCCCCCCCCCACACACACACACACTTTGCTCCCACCTTTCTGCTACTTGTGTTTACTACATTGTCTAGCCGACTAAAAGCCAAGGCTAGACCGATGAGTTCTGCATACTTTCACCTTCTGTTTGCTGTATTTAACTGGTATATCTCCCCTCTTAGTATCCTTTTACACGCATTGAATCTATACCTATGTGCTTTCTTGTTCATTGCTCTTGACTATTTCTTTGTAGTTAAATCCATGCCTTCTCTTGTTTGTTGATCTCAATTAACATGTTTACCTTTATTTTTAAACTTCCATCTTTCCTGTTTATTGCTTTTAATCAGTATGTTTGCTTCTGTATGTAAGCTTCTATCTTTCCTGTTATTGTTTTTTTATCAGTAAATTTACTCCTGCATTTTAACCTCTATCTTTCATGTTTATTGCTTTCAATAATTATGTTTACTTCAGTACTTAAACTTTTGTCTCTCCTGTTTATTGACCTCAATTAGTATGACCACTTCTGTGTAGTCGAAGACATGTCTTTCTTGTGTATTGATTTCAATTAGCATGACTACCGATGTCTTCCCTATTTATTGATCTTAGTTAGCATGAGTACTTCCCTTGGAAGCCAGACTTCTATGTCTTTCCTGTCTATTGCTTCTATCAATAGGTCCTATTCAGTGTTAGGCATTTTGGTTGTTGCTATATGACTTATGTGCTTTCTGTTTTGGCTCTTGGTTAGCATGTTGCCATGTCCTATTCAGTGTTATAGAATCTAACTGATGTCAACCTGCTTTGTGTTAACTAGCATGCTTTCATATGTTCCCAACTGGTGACTTCTATGTTCCTACCCCCTGCTACCCGTCTCTGTGTAGTTATGTGTTCATCATTCTTTTCTCAACATGTTACCTGCCCACCTAGTGATAACTAATGGACAAAGTAAAATCTAGGCAATGTGAAACTTTGTTTGAAATGGTTATGATCCTGTTTTTGTCCCTTGTTTGATTGCTGGAAACCTTTGTTGGAACTCAGAGTGTTTCAATGACTCTGTTATTCCTATTTTTACTTCTAAACTGTTTTCTCAAAACTATTCTCTATTTTTCATATACTATTTTCCAACCCTTACTCTTAGAATACTAGGGTCCTGCCCTTCTAGTGTGAGCACTGCCTAGGAGTCCATGTGACTCCTTCGAACTCTGGCACACTGAGGCTGGCTCTTTCAAAATTTGTTCACCAAAACTGTCTTCTTTAAGGGGTTCCTAGTGTGAGCATTGCCCAGGGCCCCTGAGGCTTTTGTGAACTTTGACGCACCAGGATACCATTTTGTTTACTGCAAGATGTTGGCACACTTTGGACTTGGTTGAAGGCCTGGTTCTCCAAGTTTCATTTTTGGACCTATCCGGGCTCTCTATAGTATAGTAGTGTTCATTTTGTAATTCATTTATATTTGGTCTGTAATAATAATTCTTGTAAAAACAGATATTGGGGTTAATAGTAAACTAGGAGTGACTCTTTTTTATATACAATTTTGTGGGGATCAGGTAGAAACCATGATCATAGGACTGGTATGATTATCTACACGCATTAGAAACCATGCCTATAGGATTGTTATGTGCATTAGAAAACATGTTTATAGGTTCATCTTACTATTTGTGCTAAATTTCAATTCTAAAATTCTGCATTCTCACATCTGCCTGTTGTAACGACCCGAACGATCGTTTTGCATATTAGGATCCCGTTCCCCTAAATGAAACCTTCCATATAGGCTTTTCGTTCTTTATGACTTGCAGGGACGGGTGGTTCGGGTTTTGGGAGTGTTTTGAGTGCTTTGGAACACTTGTTTCCTTAAGGTTGGCCTATTTGGCCAAGTTTGACTTCCGTCAACATTTAGCAAACGACCTCGGAATCGAGTTCTCACAGCTCCAGTAGCTTCGTATGATGATTTTTGACTTGGGCGTATGTTCAGAACGGGTTTTCGATGACCCGGGAGCATTTCGGCGCCCGAAATGGAAATCAGGATTTCCTTAAGTTTGAAATTTGGTTTGGAACGTGATTCTATGTTATCGAACCCCGAATGGAATTCTGGAATCGGGAATAGTTCTGTTATTCCATTTATGACTTGTCTGCAAAACTTGAAGTCAATCCGAGTAGTATAGGTCGGTTTGACGCAACGTTATAGAAATCAAGAACTTGAAGTTCTTAAGTTATGACTTCAGCGGTTTTGGAGGGTTATTTTGAGTTTTAGCGTTGTTTTCAATGTTCAGAAGGCTCGAGCAATCCTTATTATGATTTAGGACTTGTTTGTATATTTGGACGGGGGCTCGGGTGGGCCCAGGTGCCTCCCGGACACCATACGAGGCCAAAAACCAGCTAAAACAACTGCTGGTGCAGCTGTTGTTGGTGTGACCGCAGGTGCGGTTGCCTAGCCGCATGTGCGGGACCGCTCTTGCGGTCCCAGCCTCGCAGGTGCGAAGGTTCCGTAGGTGCGGTTCCTTTTCTGCAAGAGCGGAGCTGCAGGTGCGGTCTCCAGCTCCGCAGGTGCGACCTAGCCCTCCCTTGCCATTTTCTGTAGGTGCGAGATTTTCTCGCCGGTGCGGGACCGCAGGTGCGGTCCCAAGGTCGCAGGTGCGAAAACCCCTGTAGGCAGGCAGTATTTAAGTGTCCAAACTCGGGTTTTATTCATTTTTACTCATTCCAACCTCCATTCAAGAGTTCTAAGAGCTTGAGAAACCCTTCCACGACCCACTTCCAGTAGAGGTAAGTAATTCCACTCTATTTTACTAGATTAATTCATGAATTGTGAATGGAATTAACTACTAAATCATGGGAAAATCTAGATTTAGGGAAGTAAATTGGGATTTTTGGGAATTTGGTGAATTATCCAATTTTTTCTATGAATTCAAATATAAATCACATAATCTTGATCCTTAGGCTACGGGTGAGCAATTCCTTGAAAAGTTTTTGGGATTCGAGCGTGCGGATCAAGAATGGTGAATTTTGAATAAAATAGGATAATTTTCCTCCTTAAAGCTTGAATTGATACAATTATGCTATATTTGACTAGTTTCGAGTCCTCGAGAGTAGATTTCGGAGTTCCGGGCGCATCCTCGATCCGAGAGGAGGTATTTCCGTCACGAGGTGAGTCTCCTTTCTAACCTTGTAAGAGGGAATTGTCCCCCTAGGTGCTTTAAATGCTATGTGTACTTGTTTGGGGTCTACGTACGCACCAAGCGACGAGAGTCCGTATGTAGCGACTATTATTGTTCTGTCCGGGTAGTTAGGCCACATCATGTTCATTGTTTTTCCTTCTCATGATATAAATATGCTTTGTGCTCCTGTTGTGATTAGTAATATTTCATCTAAAGGTTTGTGATACCTGACTTGAATCAATTGTACTTGCGTACCTATATGGGATCAGGCCGTACGCCACGGCGAGTTTGAGAGTGATTGTACCTATATGGGATCAGGTCGTACGCCACGGCGAGTTTAGAGAGATTATATCTATATGGGATCGAGTCGTACGCCACAGCGGGTTTGAGAGTGATTATACCTATATGGGATCGGGCCGTACGCCACGGCGGGTTTGGAAAGTACATTTATGGGAGCGGGTCGTACGCCACGGCGGATCTAAGACTTGATTGTTATTGGTTCATTCTAGTGGTCCTATTTGTTGCTTAATTCCAACCGTTATTTGTATTCCTACTCTTGATGCATATTGCTGCTTATTTTCCTTACATGCCTACTGTTTTCCTTTATATCCTGTCATATGTAATTATATTGTTATGAGACCTTAGTGAGCGTTGAGTCGACTTCTCGTCACTACTTGTTCGAGATTAGACTGGATACTCACTGGGTACATATTTATTTATGTACTCATGCTGCACTTTCTGTACTTAACTGTACAGGTTCTGAGACTGGTATACCTTAGCATCATACAGGAGCTAGATATTGATTAGAGCTGATCCGACTTCACGGTGAGCTGCTCCTCCTGGCGATCTCTGCCAGCACCCTGGAGTCTTCCCCTATGTTATTTTCCCGTCTATTTTATTCAGACTGTGGGACTGTACATATTATCTTTTGTATATTCTGTAGTTGCCCGTGACACTTATGACACTAGTTCCTGGCACACACGTGTAGTGTATATTTTAGGCTTGGGGATGTATATACATATGTATGATTATCTTTTGGCTCACGCTTCCTTGCAGCTCTATTAGTATTTCTGTTTAGTTTCATATTTATATATCATGTTTTAAACCGTTAAAAATGGTTAACTGATGAGATATATGATCAATTGTGATGGGTAGCGCATAGTGAAATACATGTTGGCTTGCCTGACCCCGTAGTTGGGCGCCATCGCGACCTGAATTAGGATTAGGGTCATGACAACGTGATATCAGAGCTCTAGGTTCATGTAGTCTCACGAGTCATGGGCAGTACCAGTAGAGTCTTGCGGATCGGTACGGAGACGTTTGTACTTATCTTTAGGAGGCTATAGGGTGTTAAGAAACTCCTCTTCATTCATATCTTATCGTGCAATCGATGATGTACTCAAAATTTGTTCTTCTATTCTCTCACAGATGGTGAGGACGCGTGCATCTCATGAACCTGATCCGGGAGAGGCTGCTACCCCCGCCGCTCGAGGCCGTGGTAGGGGAAGGGGTAGGGCACCTGCCCGAGGTAGAGTACGAGGGCGTCCCAGAGTTATACCAGTCGCACCACCACAGGACCCTATCTTTGAGGAGCAGGATATGATGCCTCCAGTAGCTCCTACTCCAGCAGATTTTATGAAGGCGCCAGGCTTCCAGGAGGTCATGGGTTGTATGATGAGGTTCATGGACACCATGTCCCAGGCTGGCATATTTCCAGCAGATCCCGCAACTTCTCAGGCGGGTGGGGGAGTCCATACCCCTACCGCTCAGGCTGCAGGATCGGCAGCAGCAGCACATCATACTCTGGGTACACCGCTCGTGGGTGGGGTTCAGCCTGTAGTAGCAGCACCAGAGCCCAGGCCAGTGGCAGAGGGAGACCAGCAGAAGATGTTGGATAGATGGACCCGACTTTGCCCTCCAGTATTCGAGGGTGAGCGGGGTGAGGATGCCCAGGATTTCATCGATAGGCACAAGGACAGACTACACAACATGAGGATCTTGGAGTCTCATAGGGTGGATTTCACCAAATTTCAGTTAGAGGGCAGAGCACGCAGGTGGTGGCAGTCTTATATTCTCAGCAGGCCAGTAGATTCTCTCCCTGTCACCTGGGTTCAGTTTACACAACTATTTCTGGATAGATATATTCCACCTTCTGAGAGGGAGGAGCTCCGGGGTCAGTTTGAGCGGTTAGAGCAGGGGAAGATGCCCGTGACTGATTATGAGGCGAGATTTTCAGAGTTATCCCACCATGCCCTTATGATATTGCCTACTGATGCCGAGAGGGTGCGACAGTTTGTGGTAGGCTTGCATCCAGGTATTAGGGCCTTTATGGCCCAAGAGGTGGAGATGGGTACTCCCTACCAGCTTGTTGTCGATATAGCTCGACGGATCGAGGGATATCGGTTGAGGAGCAGGGAGCAGGGTCAGCAGGACAAGAGGGTCAGGTTCTTAAGAGAGTTCAAGGATGCTTCAGCTAGGAATAGAGGTCAATTCGGGGGTGGTCAGCCCACCAGGCCTTCATATTCAGCACCCCTACTACCACCTCAAGGTGGTTCAGTGAGGCCTCAGTTCGGCGCCATGCCAGAGCGTTCCTATCGTCCTCCAGCCATCCAGAGTGCACCCATCAGTTATTCCAGTCATCAGAGGTCCTCTAGTTACTATTTCAGTGCCTTACTAGAGGATTCACACTGCTCTCCGGCTATTCATGGTTCTTCCTCTTCAAGGCAGCGGGCAGTAGTGCCAGGAGGTTCTTTCAAATGTGGGGAGTCGGGTCATACATGGAGGTATTTTCCCAAGTATCAGGGCAAGGCAGTGCAACATGGTTATCAACCTAGGAGTTCAGCACCAGCAGTCCGTCCAAATCGAGGTGGAGGACAGGTCGATAGGGGTCGTCCTAGAGGGGGAATCCAGCTAGAAGGGGGTCAGTCAGCTCCAGCTCACTCTAGGGGAGTTCAGTCTTCAGGTGCTACAGCCAGATTCTATGCTATACTGGCAAGATCAGACGCAGTGCCCTCAGACGCCGTGATCACATGTATTATCTCAGTCTGTGATAGAGAGGCTTCAGTGTTATTTGATCCAGGGTCCACATACTCATATTTTTCAGGATTATTTGCCCATTTTCTAGATGTTCCTCGTGAGTCCTTGGGTTCTCCCTTGTATGTGTCGACTCCTGTGGGTGATTCTGTGGTGGTAGACCGGATCTACCGATCTTGTGTGATTACTTTCTATGGGCTTGAGACTAGAGCTGACATGTTATTGCTCGACATGGTTGATTTCGAGGTTATTTTGGGCATGGATTGGCTACCTCCTCATCATGCTGTGCTGGATTGCCATGCCAAGAGAGTTACCTTATCCATGCCTGAGTCGCCGAGGTTGGAGTGGAGAGGTTCTTCAGTTAGTGCATACAGCCGGGTCATCTCCTTTATGAAGGCTCGGCATATGGTCGAGAAGGGGTGTTTGGCTTACCTTGCTTATGTGCGGGACACCACCGCCGACTCTCCTACCATTGATTCAGTGCCTGTTGTTCGAGAGGTCCCAGATGTATTTCCTTCAGACCTTCCCGGCATGCCTCCAGATCGAGACATTGATTTCTGTATTGATTTGGCTCCAGATACGCAGCCTATTTCCATTCCCTCGTATCGTATGGCTCCTAAGGAGCTAAAGGAGCAGCTTGAGGAGTTGTTGGCCAAGGGGTTCATCAGGCCGAGTGTGTCGCCGTGGGGTGCTCCAGTCTTATTTGTGAAGAAGAAGGATGGGTCTATGCGGATGTGCATTGATTACCGCCAGTTGAATAAGGTGACCATCAAGAACAAGTATCCTCTGTCGCGCATTGATGATTTTTTTGACTAGTTGCAGGGTGCTCGTGTGTTCTCTAAGATTGATCTGAGATCGGGTTATCACCAGTTGAAGATTCAGGCTTCAGATGTCTCGAAGACTGCATTTTGTACCAGATATGGCCATTATGATTTCCTGGTGATGTCCTTTGGCTTGACTAATTCCCCAGCAGCATTTATGGACTTGATGAACAGGGTGTTCAGGTCGTATATTGATTCCTTCGTCATCGTCTTCATTGATGACATCTTGATCTATTCACGGAGCCTAGGTGAGCACGAGCAGCATTTGAGAGTTGTGCTTAAGACCTTGCGAGAGCAGAAACTATATGCTAAGTTCTCCAAGTGCGAGTTCTGGTTAGAGTCTGTGGCATTCCTGGGGCATGTGGTATCCGTAGAGGATATCAAGGTTGATCCACAAAAGATTGAGACAGCTCAGAGTTGGCCGCATCCTACTTCAGCTACAGAGATCAGGAGCTTTATGGTTCTAGCAGGCTATTACCGTCGATTCGTGGAGTGGTTCTCTTCTATTGCAGCCTCATTGACTAGATTGACTCAGAATAATGCCCCGTTTCGGTGGTCCGACGAGTGTGAGGCGAGCTTTCAGAAGCTTAAGTCAGCATTGACCTCAGCACCAGTTCTGTCATTGCCTTACGAGTCTGGGATGTATACTGTGTATTGTGACGCTTCACGCGTCGGGTTGGGATGTGTGTTGATTCAGGATAGTAGAGTTATTGCTTATGCTTCGCGCCAACTGAAGGTTCATGAGAAGAATTATCCTTTGCACGGCTTGGAGTTGGCGGCGATTGTTCATGCTTTGAAGATTTGGCCGCACTACCTGTACGGTGTGTCTTACGAGTTGTATACCGACCACCGCAGTTTACAACACCTGTTTAAGCAGAGGGGCCTTAATTTGAGGTAGCGCAGGTGGCTCGAGTTGTTGAAGGATTATGATATCACTATTCTGTATCACCCGGGCAAGGCAAATGTGGTAGCAGATGCTTTGAGCAGGAGGGCAGCGAGTATGGGTAGCTTGGCCTACATTTCAGCTGAGGAGAGACCTTTAGCCTTGGACATTCAGTTCTTGGCCAATCGCCTTGTGAGGTTGGACCTTTCGGAGCCTCGTCGAGTTCTAGCTCACGTGGTTGCTCAGTCTTCATTATTGGGAGAGATTAAGGCTCGACAGTTTGATGATTCATGTCTAGCAGAGCTTCGGG
Organism: Nicotiana undulata; assembly: GCA_005239495.1. Taxonomy (NCBI): domain Eukaryota; kingdom Viridiplantae; phylum Streptophyta; class Magnoliopsida; order Solanales; family Solanaceae; genus Nicotiana; species Nicotiana undulata. The sequence goes on from ML285047.1 coordinate 24,607, forward strand.
AGACGGTGGTCCAGGGTAGGGCCAAGAAGGTTACCTTGGGCGAGGATGGTGTTTTGAGACTCCAGGGCCGATTGTGTGTTCCTGATATTGATGGCCTGAGGGAGAGGATTCTAGCAGAGGCGGACAGTTCTCGGTATTCTGTTCATCCAGGAGCGACAAAGATGTATCGTGATTTGAAGCAACATTACTGGTGGAGGCGGATGAAGAAGGACATCGTACAGTATGTGGCTAGGTGCCTTAATTGTCAGCAAGTTAAGTACGAGCATTAGAGGCCAGGAGGCCTGTTTCAGCATATGCCCATTCCTGAGTGGAAGTGGGAGCACATCACTATGGACTTCGTGGTTGGGTTGCCTCGGAATTTGCGGAAGATTGACGCGGTTTGGGTCATTGTGGATTGATTGACCAAATCGACGCATTTCATTCTTGTGGCTACTACCTACACTTCAGATAGGCTAGCTCAGATTTACATTCGAAAGATTGTCCGGTTGCATGGCGTACCAGTGTCTATTATATCAAATCGAGGTTCTCAGCTCACCTCGCACTTCTGGAGAGCTTTGCACAGTGAGATGGGCACTCAGATAGACCTCAGTTCAGCATTTCACCCTCAGACTGATGGCCAGTCAGAGCGTACGGTTCAAATATTGGAGGATATGCTCAGGGCTTGTGTGATTGCTTTTGGGGGTCAGTGGGACCAGTTCTTGCCTTTGGCGGAGATTGCATACAATAATAGTTATTAGTCCAGCATCGAGATGGCTCCATTTGAGGCTTTATATGGTCGGCGGTGTCGTTCTCTTACCGGATGGTTTGAGCCTGGCGAGGCCAAGTTATATGGCACAGATCTGGTGAGAGATGCTCTGGAGAGGGTGAAGATAATTCGGGAGAGGCTCCGCACAGCACAGTTTGGACAGAAGAGTTACGCAGATCAGCGGGCACGTGATGTGGATTTTATGGAGGGAGATAAGGTTCTGCTGAAGGTTTTGCCGATGAAGGGCATTATGAGATTCGGAAAGAAGGGCAAGCTGAGCCCCAACTAGTCATAAGACTAGTTCATCCGGTCATTCATGTATCCATGCTCCGGAGATATCACGCCTACTTCTCTCACGTGGTTGATTATAGCACTATTCAGTTAGATGAGAAGTTATGCTACAGGAGATGCCAGTTGCCATTATTTATAGGCAGGATCGCCAGTTGAGGTCCAAGAGAGTTTCTGCAGTAAAGGTCAAGTGGAGGGGCCAACCAGCTAAGGAGGGGACATGGGAGCCCGAGGAGGACATGCGGAGCATATATCCACACCAATTCAACACTTCAGGTACGATTCTAGACCCGTTCGAGGACGAACGTTTGTTTAAGAGGGGGAGAATGTAACGACCCGACTGGTAATTTTGTGTATTAGGATCCCGTTCCCCTAAATGAAACCTTCCATTGAGGCTTTTCGTGCTTTATGACTTGCGGGAACGGGTGGTTCGGGTTTTGGGAGTGTATTGAGTGCTTTGGGAACACTTGTTTCCTTAAGGTTGGCCTATTTGGCCAAGTTTGAGTTCGATCAACATTTTTAGCAAACGACCTCGAAATCGAGTTCTGACAGCTCCAGTAGCTTCGTATGATGATTTCGGAGTTGGGCGTATGTTTGGAACGGGTTTTGGATGACCCGAGAGCATTTCGACGCCCGAAATGGAAATCAAGATTTCCTTAAGTTTGAAATTTGGTTTAGAACATGATTCTATGTTATCAAAATCCGAACGGAATTCCGGGATCGAGAATAGTTCTGTTATGTCATTTATGACTTGTTTGCAAAATTTGAAGTCATTCCGAGTAGTATAGGTCGGTTCGGCGCATCATTATAGAAATCAAGAACTTGAAGTTCTTAAGTTATGAATTCAGGGGGTTTGGATGGTGATTTTGAGTTTTAGCATTGTTTTTAGTGTTCCAAAGGCTCTAGCGAGTCCGTATTATGATTTAGGACTTGTTGGTACATTTGGACGGGGGCTCGGGTGGGCCCAAGTGCCTCCCGGACACCATACGAGGCCAAATACAAGCTAAAACAATTGTTGGTGCAATTGTTGCCGGTGTGAGCGCAGGTGCGGTTCCCTAGCCGCAGGTGCGAGACCGCTTTTGCGGTCCCAGCCTCGCAGGTGCGGTCCCAAGGTCGCAGGTGCGGAAATCCCTGTAGGCAGGCAGTATTTAAGTGTCCAAACTCGGGTTTTCTTCATTTTTACTCATTCCAACCTCCATTGAAGAGTTCTAAGAGCTTGAGAAACCCTTCCACAACCCACTTCCAGTAGAGGTAAGTAATTCCACTCTATTTTACTAGATTAATTCATGAATTGTCAAGGTAATTAACTACTAAATCATGGGAAAATCTAGATTTAGGGTAGTAAATTGGGATTTTTGGGAATTTGGTGAATTATCCAATTTTTGCTATGAATTCAAGTATAAATCACATAATCTTGATCCTTAGGATACGGGTGAGCAATTCCTTCAAAAGTTTTCGGGATTCGAGCGTGCGGACTCGGGGTTGAAATTTGGTAATTCCTCAAGAATGGTGAATTTTGAATAAAATAGGATAATTTTCCTCCTTTAATCTTTAATTGATACAATTATGCTATATTTGACTAGTTGTGAGTTCTCGAGAGTAGATTTTGGAGTTTCGGGCGCATCCTCGATACGAGAGGGGGTATTTCCGTCACGAGGTGAGTCTCCTTTCTAACCTTGTAAGAGGGAATTGCCCCCCTAGGTGCTTTAAATGCTACGTGTACTTGTTTGGGGGCTACGTACGCACCAAGTGACGAGACTCCGCACGTAGCGACTATTATTGTTCTGTCCGGGTAGTTAGGCCACATCATGTTCATTGTTTTTCCTTGTCATGATATAAATATTCTCTGTGCTCTTGTCGTGATTAGTAATATTTCATCTAAAGGTTCGTGATACCTGACTTGAATCAATTGTACTTGTGTACCTATATGGGATTAGGCCGTACGCCACGGCGAGTTTGAGAGTGATTGTACCTATTTAGGATCGGGCCGTACGCCACAGCAAGTTGAGAGTTATTATACCTATATGGGATTGGGCCGTACGCCACGGCGGGTTTGAGAGTGATTATACATATATGGGATCGGTCTGTACGTCATGGCGAGTTTGAGAGTGATTATATCTATATGGGATTGGGCCGTACGCCACGGCGGAGTGAGGGATACTTGTACACACATATGGGATCGGGCCGTACACCACGGCGGGCTTAGAAAGTACATTTATGGGAGCGGGTCGTACGCCACGGCAGATCTAAGAGTTGATTGTTATTGGTTCATTCCGGTGGTCCTATTTGTTGCTTAGTTCCAACCGTTATTTGGATTCCTGCTCTTGCTGCTTACTTTCCTTACATGCGTACTGTTTTCCCTTATATCCTGTCATATGTAATTATATTGTTATGAGACCTTAGTGAGCGTCGAATCGACTTCTCGTCACTACTTTTTCGAGATTAGACTGGATACTCAATGGGTATATATTTGTTTATGTACTCATGCTGCACTTTCTGTACTTAACTGTACAGGTTTTGAGGCTGGTATACCTAAGCATCATACCGGAGCTAGATATTGATTAGAGATAATCCGACTTCACGGTGAGCTGCTCCTCCTAGCGATCTCTGGCAGCACCCTGGAGTCTTCCCCTATGTTATTTTCCCGTCTATTTTATTTAGACTGTGGGACTGTACATATTATCTTTTGTATATTCAGTAGTTGCCCGTGACACTCGTGACACTAGTTCCTGGCACACACGTGTAGTGTATATTTTTGGCTTGGGGCTGTATATACATATGTATGATCATCTTTTGGCTCACGCTGCCTTGCAGCTCTAGTAGTATTTCTGTTGAGTTTCATATTTAGATATCATGTTTTAAAATGGTAAAAATTGTTAAATGATGAGATATATGATCAATTGTGACGGGTAGCGCATAGTGAAATACATGTTGGCTTGCCTAACCCCGCAGTTGGGCGCCATCGCGACCTGAATTAGGATTTGGGTCCTGACATCTTTTTCTAGGTTATTCATCAATTCTGCCTTAATAATCATGTTCTCAAACTTTGCTATGTGCATTAGAGATCATGTTTCTAGGACTTTTATTATACTCACTTAAATATCATGCCTATAGTTAAAACGTATAAAATCAGTTTATCATCTAGCCATCATGCCTATAAGGAATAAGCATAAAACAGTACTAACACTTACATATCATGCTTGTAGAGATAAATACGTAAAAATCAATTTATGTGTTTATGCTTGTGATCATTCTCAGCACATAGACAGCATGCCTATAGGATCTAAACGGATAAAAATTGCCTGCTTAAAATCAGTCACTAGTTTAGAATTATGGTCCTGATAAACGTTTAGATGATATGTTTATACGATACTTTTCACGACCCAGATCCTAATTCAGGTCGTGATGGCGCCCAACTGTAGGGTTAGGCAAGCCAACACAAAATCACTAAGTGTTACCCTTTCCAATTGATTAAGTATTCCAACGTTTACCAGTTTTAAACAGTTTTAAGCATGATATCCAAAAATGATAACACGGTGATAAGTAATAAAGTTGTAACAAATGTGTCGACCAAAAGATACGCATATATATGAATATACAACCCAAAACCCAAAATAAACACTACGTGTGTGTGCCAGGAACTAGTGTAAAGATAATATGTACAGTCCCACATTCTAAATGAAATAGACGGGAAACAACATAGGGGAAAACTCCAGTGTGCTGCCAGAGATCGTCAGGAGGAGCAGCTCACCATGAAGTAGGATCAGCTCTAATCAATATCTAGCTCCGGTGTGATACTCAGTAACACCAGCCTCGGAACCTGTACATAAATAAATATGTACCCAGAGAGTATCCAGTCTAATCTCGAAGAAGTAGTGACGAGAGGTCGACTTGACACTCACTAAGGTCTCATAACATAATATATGACAGGATATAAGGGAGAACAATAGGAATGTAAGGGGAACAAGCAACAAGTATGCATCAAGAGCAGGAATCCAAATAACTGTTGAAATTAAGCAACAAATAGGACCACCAGAATGAACCAATAACAATCAAGTCTTAGATCCGCCGTGACGTATGACCCGCTCCCTCAAAGTATCTTCCAAACCCGTCGTGGCGTACGGCCCGATACCATATATTTATATGAGTATCCTTCACCCGCCGTGGTGTACGTCCCGATCCCATATAGATATACAAGTATCCCTCACTCCACCATGGCGTACGGCCCGATCCCATATATATAAAATAATCACTCTCAAGCCTGTCGTGGCGTACGGCCCGATCCCATAGATGCACAAGTACAATTAATTCGAGTCAAGTATCACGAAACCTTTAGATGAATTATTACTATGCACAACAGTAGCACATAACATATATATATATCATGGCAAAGAAGAACAATGAACATGTTGTATCCTAACTACCCGGACATAACATTAATAGCCGCTACGTACGGACTCTCATTACTTGGTGCATAAGTAGCCCCCAAAAAAGTACACATAGCATTTAAAGCACCTAGGGGGACAATTCCCTCTTACGAGGTTAGAAAGGAGATCCCACCTCGTGACGAAACTACCCCTCGGATCAAGGATGCGTCCAGAGCTCCGAAATCTACCCTCGACGACTTGCAACTAGTCAAATATAGTACAATTACATCAATTCATGATCAAGGAAGAAGAATTAACCTATTTATTCCAAATTCGACATTCTCGAAGGAATCGCTCACCCATAATCCAAGAATCATAATTATGTGATTTCTACTTCGAATTCATAACTATAATGGACAATTCCCCAATTTCTTTAAGAACCCTAATTACTACCCAAATTCTTGATGCTTGATATTTTAGTAGTTAACTTTAGTTGAATTCTATGTATAAATTAGAAAAATAGAGAGGAATTACTTACCTTAACAATAGATAGGTCGTGGGTTATTCCCCCTCAAGCTTCAAGGCCTCTAATGGAGTTTTTGGTAAGAAGAGAATGAAGAAATCCTGGCATTTAAATACAGTCTAGCCTACAGGGGTTCTGCACCTGCGGTCTTTGGTGCGGTCCCGCACCGGCGAGAAAAAGCTCGCACAAGCGGAAAATGGCGAGGGAGGCTGGGATTGCACCTGCGGTGATGGAGATCGCACCTGGGGCTCTGCTCCTGCGGAAAAGAAACCGCACCTGCAGTCACACCAGCTACAGCTACAACTGCATCAGTAGTTGTTTTGGCTGGTTTTTGGCCTCATGTGGTGTTCGGGAGGCACCTAGGCCCACCCGAGCCCCCGTCCAAATATACCAACAAGTCCTAAATCATAATATGGACTCGCTCGATCCTTCGGAACACTCAAAACAATGTTAAAACTAAACATCATACCCCAAAACCCCTGAATTCATAATTTAAGAACTTAAATTTCTTGATTTCTATAATGACGCGCCGAACCGACCTATACTACTCGGAATGACCTCAAATTTTGCAGACAAGTCATAAATGACATAACAAAACTATTCTCGGTCTTGGAATTCTGTTTGGACCTTGATAGCATAAAATCACGTCCCACCCCAAGTTTTATACTTTAAGGAAATCCTGATTTCCATATCGGGCGGCGAAATGCTCCCGTGTCATCGAAAACCCATTCCAAACATACGCCCAAGTCCGAAATCATCATACGAAGCTACTGGTGCAGTCAGTACTCGATTCCGAGGTCGTTTGCTCAAAATGTTGACCAAAGCCAACCTTTGCCAAATAGGCTAACCTTAAGGAACCAAGTGTTCGTATTGCACCCTAAACACTCCTGAAACCCGAACCACCCGTCCCCGCAAGTCATATAGCACGAAAAGCCTCTATGGAAGGTTTCATTTAGGGGAAAGGGGTCCTAATACGCAAAACGACCTGTCGGGTCGTTACAATACTGTTGATCCACACATATGCAAGCTTGTAGGACAACTAAAATTCTGAAATTATAAAATTATTTTTTGTCTGACTGTTTGTAAACTGCCCAGATTCAGCAAGTCATAAAATGAGTAGGCAAACTCATTAGGTATTCAATGCCTCGCCTTAATAAAATGTTGCATATTCTACTTTTTGCTCACATAGATATCCTACTATAGGACTTTTAAAGTGCTTTAAAAACTGTTTGTTTGAGGCGTGCAATTGTTTGTTTATTTATGGAGGTAAATGCGAGCCCTTAACTGCTCCTTTTATGTGACAGTCTTATCTAATTTGATTGACGCCTAATTGTCTCCTTTTAAGCACCATAGGTGAGTCTAGAACCACCTTGAATAGAGGTCCTAAACACCTCTAGGACCATAGGTAAGGGACGGGTAATGCGCGCATAGAGTACGTATTCAATTAGAATCTCTTAAATAATAATTTAGGGGATGGTAGTTGGGTAGTAAAGGATATGATGACATGTGCGCTAATGATATGCGTAACACCTCTATTTGAGAAAGGTTTACCGAGTATTGCACAGAAGTGATCCTAAAGGCTAATAAACTTAGGACCCCCTTTAATCCCCTTTTTTTAATCTAAAATGATCTCTATATTTGTTTAAATTGCTCTATGACTAATTCACTAAAATGAGTTTTGCCGGGACCCATTGTTGTGGACCTCGATGGGTGCCTAACACCTTCCCCTCAAGATAATTTCGAGCCCTTACCCAATCTATGGTAACGTAAACTGGTTTATGTGTTATTTGCATTAGGATCCCTAACGCACCTTAAATTCGTTAGGTGGCGACTCTTCAAATTCCATACCCCTTCCCAAAAGGAAATGAGTTGTCCCAAAAATTGTCGGAACCCGGACTCCGCAAGGAAAAATGGGGCGTGACACACATATACGACCCTGCATCCTCAATACACCGTCATCTCCAACTGTAACCTTCTTGGCACCACCGTGCCAAACTATGTCCCTCAGAACTGTAATGACCCAGCCGGTCGTTTTTTGTGTTGGGACTCCGTTCCCGTGAATGACTCTTCCAATAGCGACTACTCATGCCTTATGACTTGTGTGGGCAGGTAGTTCGGGATTCAGAAGTGATTTGGCCAGTTCAGGAACACTTGGTTCCCGAAGGCTAGCCTATTTGGCTGATTTTTTCTCCGAGCAGCATTTTGAGCAAACGACCTCGGAATCAAGTTCTAACAGCTCCGGATGATGATTTCGGACTTGGGAGTGTGTTCGTCTCGAGTTTCTGATGACCCGGGAGTATTTCGGCACCTGGATTGGAATTCAGGATTTTATGTGATTTGGAATTTAGCCTGGAATTGGACCTCGTGATATCATGGTTCGAATGGAATCCGGCACTAGCAATAGTTCCGTATAATCATTTATGACTTGTCCACAAAATTTGGGGTCATTCCGGGCAGTATAGACCCGTTCGGCGTATTGATGAGCCATTTGATTTTTTCTTGAAATCCTAAGTTTGATCTAAGGGGTTTTGGAGAGTGATTCTTGGTTTGAATGATGTTTTTAGTGTTCTGGGAGCTCGAGCAAGTCCGTCATATGATTTGGGACTTGTTGGTATAATTTGTTGAGGGCTCGAGTGGGCCCAGGGGTCTCCCGGACCTCGATCAGGTTAAAAACCAGCAAAACTCATAGCTGGTGGGAATTTACTGGTGTGACCGCACCTGCGGTCCATGAGCCGCAGGCGCGAGGTTCGCACCAGCGGAAATTCCTTCACAGGTGCGGCACCAGCCGCAGGGGCGATCTATTCTCCGCAGGCGCGACCTTCCCCAGGGGCCCAGGCCATCGCAGGAGCGGCATATTCTCCGCAGGCGCGGCTCCGCAGGCGCCGACAAAAGCCCGCAGGTGCGAGAAATCCCCCAGGGGCCCAGGCTATTTTCCGCAGGCGCGACCCAATCTTCCGCAGGTGTGAGTCCGCACCTGCGATCCAAAAGTCGCAGGTGCGGAAACTGCTGGGCAGTCCTAATAAAAGGCCCAAGTCGTGATTTCTTTCTGAAAATCATATTTTCCTCCACTGTTGACGATCCCAAGAGCTCCAGAACGGGTATTTTGGCCTAGAAACTCATGTAAGTGATTCTGTAACCCTCCGCATGTCAATTCTTCCGTTCTTTGAGAATTTCCTCTTTCTAATTCATAGAAATTCATAAGAAATTGTTGGGGAGAAAAGAGGGTTTTGATGAAAATGTAAATTCTGATTTTTGGGCCATGGAGGGATGATTAATTGAGTTAATCTTGATCCTTAGGCGACGTATAGCGCGTTTCTTCAAGAATTATAATTTTCCGGACGCCGAGGCTCGGAGTTGAATTTCCTACGTCAAGAATACGTTTTTGAGGAAAATTTTGATAAATCCTCCTCGAATCTTCCTAAATTGATATAATTATGTGTTTTTGGCTAGTTGCGAGCCATCGACGGTGATTCGGAGGACTCGTGCGTCTTGCTGATTGGTCTGTTGACCGGAGGAGTACTTGTCCAAGTGAGTCTCCTTTCTAAACTTTGTAAGGGGGAAATGTCCCCTAGGCTCTTGATTGCTAATTGTGCTCGTTGAGGGTGCTACGTACGTACCACGTGACGAGAGTCCGTACGTGGTATCTCTACTGTATATCGGGTAGCCGTAGGACCCACGAGCATGTTCTAATTGTTGTTTGATATTATCTG
>ML285049.1:0-55743 GCA_005239495.1 Nicotiana undulata
GACCAGTTATTGCCTTTGGCAGAGTTTGCATACAATAACAGTTATCAGTCCAGCATCGAGATGTCTCCATTCGTGGCTTTATATGGTCGGCGATGTCGTTCTTTGATTGGGTGGTTTGAGCCTGGCGAGGCCAAGCTATATGGTACAGATCTGGTGAGAGATGCCTTGTAAAGGGTGAAGATTATTCAGGAAAGGCTCCTTACAGCTAAGTCCATACAGAAGAGTTATGCGGATCAGCGGGAGCGTGATGTAGCATTTATGGAGGGAGATAAGGTTATGTTGAAAATTTCGCCGATGAAGGGCGTTATGAGATTCGGGAAGACGGGCAAGCTGAGCCCCAGGTTTATAGGCCCTTTCGAGGTGTTGAGGCGAGTCGGGGAGGTTGCATATGAGCTCGCTTTACCTCCCGCCTTATCGAGGGTTCATCCGGTGTTTCATGTATCCATGCTTCGGAGATATCATGCCGATTTCTCTCACGTAATTGATTTCAGAACTATTCAGTTAGATGAGAAGTTGGGCTTCGAGGAGGAGCCAATCGCTATTATTGATAGGCAGGACCGCCAGTTGAGGTCTAAGAGAATTTCTGCCGTAAAGGTCCAGTGGAGGGGCCATCCAGTCGGTGAGGCGACTTGGGAGTCCGAGGAGGACATGTGGAGCAGGTATCCACAGCTATTCGGCACATCAGGTACGACTCTACGTCCTCTCGAGGACGAACGTTTGTTTTAGAGGGGGAGATTGTGATGACCCAAAAAGGGATCATCTTGTGTGCATCTAATTTGGACTGTGTTCCGAGGCCTGAAAGCCTCCATTAATCTCACCTCGATGTGCGTGCGCAGCCCGGGCGCGCATCCGGGAAGCCTTTATGTGAAAAACATGATTAAGAGTTAAATTTGTGATAATTAATTGAATAAAGTTGACTTTGGCAATATTTTTGGTAAACGGACCCGTATCCGTGATCCGACTGTTCCAGAAGATCCGTAAAAAATATGGGACTTGGGCGTATGCCCAGAATCGAATTCCGAGGACCCAAGTCTGAGAAATGAATTTTTAAAGAAAATTGTTTTATGAAAATATTATAGGCTTATGAAAATGAACCTTGATGTGAAACCTCTGCTGCCGGGCCCGTATTATGATTTCGGAGCCCGGAAAAGGTTCAATATGTGTTATATAAGTTATCTGTGAAATTTGGTAAGAAACAGACTTGATTTGATTGGTTTCGGATCAAAATGAGGAAAATTGGAGTTAATGAAGTTTTGAGGTTTTTAAAGGATTTGAAATTTGGGTTGAAAGGTGAGTTTATGTTCTCGAGGTCCGAATGAAATTCCGAGATCGGGAATTGTTCCGTTGTGTCATTTATAACTTGTCTGCAAAATTTGAAGTCATTCCGAGTAGTTTAGGCCGGTTCGGCGCGTTGAAGTGAATTCTAGAATTTCAAAGTTCTTAAGTTTGATTAATTTGGTTTTGGGGTTTGATTCCGAGTTCCGTTGTAATTTTTCATGTTCCGGAAGTTCGAGCGTGTCCGTATCATGAATACAGACTTGCCGGTGCTTTTGGATGGGGTCCCTAGGGGCTCGAGGGTGTTTTAGACCCCCGGGAGCTAAGTTGCTGCTATCTGGTTTCCTTCTCTGCGATCGCAGAAGGTGGGTTGCGATCGCGGAGAAGGATTTTGCTGGGCTGTTGATTGTTCAATGCGATCGCAGCTTCCCCTTTGCGATCGCAGAGGTCTGGGTTCCACACCTTCGCGATCACAGCTTGTTTCTTGCGATCGCATAGAGTCGCTTCTGGGCCGGGTGAGTTTGTTCTTCGCGATCGCAAGACCCCTGCCGCGATCGCAGAGGTCTGGCCAGTTGGCCTTCGCGATCGCAGTCCCCTTGTCGCGATCGCAGTGAAGGAATCACTGGGCAGCTTTATAAATTACGGTAATTAGCCTTGTTCCTCCATTTTTCATCTTCCTCTTCAAGATTTTAGAGAGCTTTTCAAGGGACCTTCCACCACTGTTATTGAGGTAATTAAATTCCATGATTTTACTAGTTTCAAGCACTAATCCCTAGTTAAATTCACTACTAAATTATCTAAAATCATAGAATTAGGTAGTAATTATAGGGTTCTTGAGGATTTTGTAATTTTCTATTTTAGGCCATGAAATCAAGTAGAAATCACACCTTAATGATCCTTAGGCTATAGGTGAGTGATCCCTTCGAGAATTATCGGAATTTGACCATGAGAGGCCGGGGTTGGAAATTGGGAATTCTTCAAGAATAGAGATTTTATTGAATAACTAAGATGAGCTATCACATTGTACATGCATTGATGTTGTTGTATATCTTTTGACTAGTTGCGAGTCCTCGGGTATAGAATTCGGAGTTTTGGGCGCAATTGTGGTCCGAGGGGTAGATTCGACACGAGGGGAGTCTCCTTTCTAACCTTGTTAGAGGAAATTGTCCCCATAGGTGATGTATATGCTATGTTTAACTTGTTTGGGGGATACGTATGCACCAAGTGACGAGAGTCCGTACGTAGTGGCTATTATTGTTGTGTCCGGGTAGTTAGGCCCACATCATGCCTGGTACGTTTTTCTTGCATGCCCTAGATATGTTTCTTTTTGTTGACATGCTCATATGATTTATTGTAATGCTATATTTACCACAAAATTATGTTTTGCAACGTGTTGTTCTTCTGAGGTTCAATGAAATGAAATTATGAAATATATAGGAGCGGTCCGTACGCCACGACGGAAATGAAATAAAATTATGAAATATATGGTAGCGGTCCGTACGCCACGACGGAAATGAACTGAAATTATTAAATATATGGGAGCGGGCCGTACGCCACGGCGGAATTAAAAAGAAACTGTGAAACATATGGGATCAGGCCGTACGCCACGGCGAGTGTAAAAAATTACCTTATGGGAGCGGGCCGTACGCCACGGCGGATCTAAGAATTGGTGATTATTGTTTCATTCGGTGGTCTTACTTTTGAAAGTGCTTTATTGTTTAAGTTCAGTAACTGTTTGGATTTTTCTGTTCTTAGTACGTGTACTTGTTACTTATTTTTCCCTGACATGCCTACCATATTTCTTCATATTTCTTCATATTTTATCATATGTTATTACTGCTGGACCCTAGTGAGTATCGAGTCGACATCTCGTCACTACTTCTTCGAGTTTAGGCGGGATACTCACTGGGTACATATTCATTTAATATGTACTCATGCTGCACTTTCTTTTATTTTCTGTACTTGACTGTACAGGTCCGGAGGCTGGCACGTCCGACTATCAGGCCGGTGCTGGATATTGATAGCGTGGTCATACTTCATGGTGAGCTGCTTTCCCGGTGACTTTCTAGCAGCACCCTGGAGCTCTTTTGTTGTATTCCTCTGTCCATTTCATTCAGACGGAGACTCTGTATATACTGTAGTCATTGTATATTCAGTAGTTGCCAATGACACTCGTGACACTGGTTCCTGGCACACACGCGTAGTGTATATTTATATCTTGGGGTTTTGGGATGTATATCTATGTGTGCATTTTATTTCGGCTTGTATCTACTAGGATTTCACTTCCGCTCAAGGCTAGTATCATGTTTGTCGTTATAAATTGGGAATCTCTGACTGTTTAACTAGATGGGAAAGGTATCACTTGGTGTAATTATTGTTGGCTTGCCTAACCCCGTCGTTGGGCGCCATCACGACTCGGATTGGGATTCTAGGTCGTGACAATGATGATGCCCACAGAGGCGGATATTTTATAAAGATTATGTGTATATATGTATCATGCATTTCATGTTACTGTCTCTTAGAAGCACTCAGATTCTACAGGTTGTATCTCATACATCTCTCTTTACATTACTATTCTTATTTATGCTTTCCTGCCTTACATACTCAGTACTTTATTCGTACTGACGTCCTTTTTATTTGTGGATGCTGCATGTCGTGCTGCATGTCCTGATAGACAGGTAGACGCAGCTCCCCTACCAAATTAGGCTTTCCTGTTCAGCGGTTATAGGCGAGATCCCTTCTCCGGACTTGTCGTGGTCTTGGTATGAATTTTGTTATAGATGTTATGGGTATGTCGGGGCCCTGTTCCGGCGTGCTTCTTTAGAGGCTTATAGACAGGTGTCGACTCATGTATAATTTTGTATGCCTTGTTGGCTAATTGTTGTTGTATAGTCTTTCATGGCAGCTTTGTAGCTCGTACCTTTTATGTAGTTTCTTAGCAATCTAGTCATCCCATGTGATGTATGTTCATGATCCATATCTACCATTTTATTGATCTCGTTATCCTTAAAGATAATAAAGAAGACTAGATAAAATGTACGTTGGTGGTCGACAAATATGGCCCGGGTGTGTCATGATCCTCCAGTTTGGGTCGTGACATTTTTGAATGTAAATATTGGAACTTTGGAAATATATTCATATTTAGGCAACTATTGAGTTGCGAAATCAATTTTTAAGCCTATGCTTAATAGTATTGAAATAATTTGATATAATTTGGGCTGTAAGACATGTTTGGGGCCTAGTGCCGATTTGTTTACCCCCTGAGGGCTGATTTTACTATTTTTCTCATGGATATGTTATGATTTTCACTCAGTCTTTTCTTGATATTTGTTTGACACTCAAAGTATTTTGATACTATTTATTGAAAATGAAATACTGCTTTTGGGTCGAGAACCCGGTATATTTATGGCCTGAAGGGCAAGTTGAGAGTGTCTGACTTAGTGAGGCTGCAGGCCTATATTGTGAGGATGTTATGATATGAGTGAGGATGCAGGCCTATATTGTGATTGATTTATACCATGTTGTGGCTTGTTATAGTGCTTGGGGTGTAGGAGCCCCTCCGGAGTCTGTCAACGCCCCCAGTGAGCGCATGTACCTAATGAGTGATGTTGCCCGCGGGGCTATTACTGAGTGATTGCAAGGTTGCCTGATGGGCTAATATTGAGTGACTGTGAGGTTGCCTGATGGGCTAATATCGAGTGACTGTGAGGTTGCCTGATGGGCTAATATCGGGTGACTGTGAGGTTGCCTGATGGGCTAATATGGATTGACTGTGAGGTTTCCTGATGGGCTGATACTGAGATTGTTATGAGAAATGATTTCGGCCCGAGGGGCAAATTTATGATAAATTTTACTGAGTTTTTGACTACGATTCACTTCGTTTTCAAACTAATTTTACTGAGAGTTTACTGACATATATTGATATTGTACTTGTTTCAAAATATTTCTCGAAAACGATTTCCGAACTTATGTATTTGATGAATACTTATGGTGACTTGGTGATTTATTGTTTTTTGTGAATTGGTGTATCTGTGCTGTGTGTTTTGTATTTCTCAGACTGTGATTTATTTTCATTACTACTGAGTTGGTGTACTCATCATTATTCCCTGCACCTCTCTGTGCAGATTAAGGTATTGATACGGAGCAGTAGTCGTCTGAGTTCGTTATCAGTATCTTACGAGATGCTCGTGGCCATGTTGATTCCAGTCTTGGGAGGTTTTGTTTAGAGTTGTTTAGACTATATTGGGGCGCTAAGACTTAAAGAATTTATTTTATGATATGTTGTTGTTTGTTATTGAATTGTGAATTATTATAATCGAACGAATGGGTAGTTATGTGAAATTATGAGTGTTGGCTAGCCTAGTTCTACGATAGGAGCCATCACGGCCGGTTAGGATTTGGGTTCGTGACAAGTTGGTGTCAGAGCTCTAGGTTGCATAGGACTCAACGACCATGAGCAGGTTCAGTAGAGTCTTGCGGATCGATATGGAGATGTCTGTACTTATCTTCAATAGGCTGCATAACTCTTAGGAAAAATCTCAATTTCTTGAACTCTTTCGTGCCAATCTATTGATTCTTGAAACCAAAACTCATGTTGTTTCATTCTCTCATAGATGGTGAGGACACGCAATACCGATCAGGGTGACCAGACACCATCCAGACCCACAAGTGGTCGGGGCCGTGGTAGAGGTATTGCGTACTGCAGGTATTTTGGAGACCAGTGGGGTCTCGTTTGCTACATTTCAGTTTGCGGGTGCTGCTTTCACTTGGTGGGAGGCGTTCAAGAGGCGTAGGCCGGTTGGTTCAAAACCATTCACATGGAAGAAGTTCTCCACGATCAATTTAGAGAAGTATGTTCCTTAGTCACACAGAGAGGAGCAGCGCAGACAGTTTGAGAAACTGCGCCAATGAGAGTTGTCAGTTACTCAGTACGAGATAAGGTGTTCTGAGTTAGCTAGACATGCTTCTGAGTTTGTCCCTACTGATAGGGAGAGGATTAAGAGGTTTGTAGATGGTCTTACTTATCAGCTTCGGATCTTGATGACCAGAGAGAGAGTGTTTGGAGCTACATTTGAGCAGGTAGTTGACATTGCTCGCGACATTGAGTCAGTTCGTAGGCAGGAACGTAAGGAGAGGGAGGTCAAGAGGCCTCTAGGATCAGGTAGCTTCAGTGGTGTCCCTTCTAGAGGGCAGTTTCTACACAACAGAGGTCGTCCATTCAGACCTCCACAGCCAGTTCGCCCAGCTTACATTGGTGTATCTTCGGGGCAGGGTCCTCGCAATTCTCATCAGGGACGTTCATCTTTTAGTTCCCTTCCAGCTTAGACCTCCGCCCGAGCACCATCTTATCAGGGTCCATCTATGCATGGTTCGTCTGGTGGTTATCATGGTGGAAGGGGTTCTCGTCAGTTTTCATCTCCAGCTCCAGGTAGTTGTTATGAGTGCGGAGAGTTCGGACATGAGTGGAGGCAGTGTCCCCGTCGTCTTAGTAGTTCATCTCAGCAAAGGGTTGATCCCTCGGCTTCAGCCCCAGTCACTTCACCACCTACTCAGGCAGCTAGAGGCCGCCTTAGAGGGGGAGGTCGAGCAGGTGGAGGCCATCTACGTATTTATGCACTTCTGGCTAGGCCTGATGCTATGGACTCAGATGCGGTGATTACAGGTACTATTTCAGTTTGTCACAATGATGCTTTGGCTTTATTTGACCCTGGTTCCACGTACTCTTATGTCTCATCCTATTTTTCTCATTTTCTAATTATGCCCCGTGAGTCTTTAGTTACGTCTGTTCATGTTTTGAATCTGGTGGGCGATACTATTATTGGGGACCGCATGTTCCTGTCGTATCTTATATCTATTGGGGGTCTGGAGACCCGAGTGGACTTGATGTTCCTCAGTATGGTTGATTTTGATGTGATTCTGGGCATGGATTGGTTATCCCCATGTCATGCAATTCTTGATTTTCATGCTAAGATTTTGACCTTAGCTATGACCGGAGTTCCGAGAGTTGAGTGGAGAGGGTCTATAGAGCGTATATCTAGCAAAGTGATTTCTTATTTAAAGGCTCAGTGTATGGTTGAGAAAGGGTGTGAATCGTATCTTGCTTTTGTGAGGGATGTTAGTAGTGAGACCTCTTCTGTTGATTCTGTTCCTGTAGTCTATGATTTTCTGGATGTATTCCCTGCAAACCTGCCAGGCATGCCACCTGATAGGGACATTGATTTTGGTATTGACTTGGGGCCCGACACCCAACCTATCTTTATTCCACTTTAGCGCATGGCACCAACGGAGTTGAAAGAATTGAAAGAGCAGCTTCAGGAACTCTTAGATAAGGGATTTATTCAGCCTAGTGTGTCACCTTGGGGTGCATCGGTGTTGTTCGTGAAAAAGAAAGATGGCTCCATGCGTATGCGTATTGATTATAGACAGCTGAATAAGGTTACGCTGAAGAACCGGTATCCTTTGCCTCGTATTGATGACATGTTTGATCAGCTTCAGGAAGCTAGAGTGTTCTCCAAGATTGACTTAAGGTATGGGTATCATCAGCTGAAGATTCGGGATTCTGACATTCCGAAGACTGCTTTCAGGACCAGATATGGTCATTATGAGTTTCTGGTTATGTCATTTGGTCTGACCAATTTCCCAGCCGCGTTCATGCAATTGATGAACAATGTGTTTTAGCCTTACCTTGATTCGTTCGTCATTGTGTTCATTGATGACATCCTAGTTTATTCTCGTAGCCAGGAAGAGCATGCTCAACACTTGAGGATTGTGTTGCAGAGGTTGAGGGAGGAGAATCTTTATGCAAAATTCTTCAAGTGTGAGTTTTGGCTTGGTTCAGTAGCTTTATTGGGGCACGTGGTGTCTAGTGATGGTATTCAGGTTGATCCAAAGAAGATTGAGGCGGTGCAGAGTTGGCCCAGACCGTCCTCAGCTACTGAGATTAGGAGTTTCCTTGGTTTGGCGGGATATTACCGTCGCTTTGTAGAAGGGTTCTCATCTATTTCTTCACCTTTGACCAGATTGACCCAAAAGGGTGTTGCATTCAGATGGTCCGATGAGTGTGAGGAGAGCTTTCAGAAGCTCAAGTCAGCAATGACCACAGCTCCGGTACTAGTTTTGTCTGCTGGTTCAGGTTCTTACACAGTCTATTTTAATGTTTCTAGAGTTGGCTTGGGAGCGGTGTTGATGCAGGACGGTAGGGTGATTGCCTACGCGTCTAGACAGTTGAAGGTGCACGAGAAGAACTATCTAGTTCACGATCTGGAGTTAGTTGCCATTGTTCATGCCTTGAAGATTTGGCCGAATTACTTGTATGGGGTACAATGTGAGATTTTCACTGATCATCGTAGCTTGCAGTATCTGCTGAGGCAGAAGGATTTGAATTTGAAGCAGAGAAGGTGGTTAGAGCTTCTCAAGGATTATGACCTTACTATTTTGTATCACCCAGGAAAGGCCAACGTAGTGGCCGATGCCTTGAGTCGCAAAGCCGAGAGTTTGGGGAGTCTAGCATACCTTTCAGCAGCAGAGCGACCGTTAGCACTTGATGTTCAGGCTTTAGCGGGCCAGTTGGTGAGATTGGATTTGTCAGACCCTCCGCTGGTGTTAGCTAGCTTGGCTTCCCGGTCTTCTCTCTATGATCAGATTAAAGCTCGCTAGTATGATGACCGACACTTAGTAGTTCTTCTAGATAGAGTCCATCGAGGTGATTCCAGGGATGTGACTATTGGTGATGACGGTGTTATGAGGATGCAGGGCCGTATTTGCATGCCTAATGTGGAAGGGATTCGAGAGTTGATATTAGCAGAGGCTCACAACTCGCGGTATTCTATTCATCCGGGTGCCGCGAAGATGTGTCATGATTTGAGACAACAGTATTGGTGGAGGCGGATGAAGAGAGATATTGTTGAGTATGTAGCACGGTGTCTCAACTGCCAGCAAGTCAAGTATGAGCACCAAAACCAGGTGGGTTACTTCAGAGGATAGATATTCCCGAGTGGAAGTGGGAGCGAATTACTACGGACTTTGTAGTTGGGCTTCCACGGACTTCGAAGGGTTTTGATGCTATTTGGGTCATTGTGTAAAGATTGACCAAGTCCGCGCACTTCATTCATGTCAGTACTACTTATACTCCAGAGCGGTTAGCTGGTATTTACATTAAGGAGATTGTCCGGTTGCACGGAGTTCCGGTTTCTATCATTTCTAACAGAGGTACACAGTTCACATCCCAGTTTTGGAGGGCCGTACGTAGAGGTATGGGTACTGATGTAGAGTTGATCACTGCATTTCATCCTCAGACCGACGGGCAGTCGGAACAAACTATTCAGATTTTGGAGGATATGTTACGGGCTTGTGTGATTGATTTTGGTGGTTCATGGGATCCGTTTCTGCCACTAGTGGAGTTTGCATACAATAACAGCTACCAGTCCAGTATTCAGATGGCCCCGTACGAGGCCTTATATGGTAGGAGGTGTAGATCTCCGGTTGGTTGGTTCGAGCCTGGTGAGGCTAAGTTNGTCCAGTATTCAGATGGCCCTGTATGAAGCTTTATATGGTACAAGATGTAGATCTCCGGTTGGTTGGTTCGAGCCTGGTGAGGCTAAGTTATCGGGCACAAATTTGATTCAGGATGCGTTGGAGAATGTGAAGTTGATTCAGGAGTGACTTCGCACGGTGCAGTCTAGGCAGAAGAGTTACGCGGACCGGAAGGTCCGAGATGTGTCATTTAGGGAATGTGATAAGGTACTGCTGAAGGTATCACCCATGAAGGGTGTTATGAGGTTCGGAAAGAGAGGAAAGCTGAGTCCTCGATTTATTGGTCCTTTTGAGGTACTGCAAAAGGTTGGAGAGGTGGCTTATAGGATTGCCTTGCCACCCAGCTTGTCAAGTGTTCATCCGATATTTCATGTGTCTATGCTCAAGATGTATGTTGGTGACCCGTCTCATGTGTTAGACTTCAGCACAGGTTAGCTCGAGGGTGATATGTCACATGAGGTCGAGCCAGTAGCAATTTTGGCTCGCGAGGTCAGAAAGTTGTGCTCCAAGGATATAGCTTCACTGAAAGTACAGTGGAGAGGTCAGCCAGTGGAGGAGGCTACTTGGGAGACCGAGCAGGAGATGCAGAACAAATATCCTCACTTGTTTGAGACTCTAGGTATGTTTCTAGACCCGTTCGAGGACGAACGTTTGTTTAAGTGGGGGAGAATGTAACGACCTGGTCTGTCGTTACGTAGAACCTGCATTATAATAACAGTTATTGATGTGTTAGAGTTGGTAGGCTTGAAATCAGAATTGTTGTAGTAAGAGTTTAGTCATTCAGTCTTTAAAAATAGCCTTAAAATTTGAAAAGTCAACTGAGAGTTAACTTATTGGTAAAAGGCCTCAGAATGCAGATTTTATGGCTCGGATAGCTTCGTTAGGTGATTTAGGACTTAGGAGTGTGTTCAGAATAATTTTGTGATGTCCGGTGTAGAATAGGCTTGAATTGGCGAAAGTTAGTTTATGGTGATTTCGGTCGGCAGTGGAAAATAGGCTATCGAGGTCGGAATGGAATTCCGACAAGTGGAATAGGTTCGTAATGTCATTTTGGATATGTCTGCAAAATTTCAGGTCAATCGGAGTTGTTTTGAATAGTTTCGGCATCGTTGGTGGATTTTAGAAATTTCAAAGTTCTTAGGCTTGAATCCGACGTGATTTTGGTGTTTTAAGGTTATATTTAGTGTTTTGAGTGTGTAACTAAATTTGAGTGATCATATGTGACGTTTTGGTATGTTTGGTTGGGGTCCCGAGGGGCTCGAGATTGATTTCGGGTGGTTAACGGACTCATTTGGACTTAAAGGAATAGCTGGTTTTATGGTGTTTTAGCAGCAGGGATTTGTTTACTGTGATCGTGTGAACTCGTCCGCGTTCGCATAGATTAAGTTGGGGTCTGGGGGAAATTGTGAATGGCGATCGCAGGGGTTAGGTCGCGATCGCGTGAGTCTGTGAACTTGTACTACGCAAACGCGTGGCCAGAACCGCGATCGCGTAGAGGAGCGTGGACGGGTGAGAAGTGGAAGGAGTTGGTCAGTGCGGTCGTGTGGGTGGAGATGCGATCGCGTGGGTGTGGAAGGCTAAGCTTCGCGATCGCAAGGGAAATTCTGCGATCTCTTAGAGTAAAAAAAGAGGCATTGGGTTTTGTGCTCTGCGATCGCGACTGGAAGTCCGTGATCGCGATGAAGAAATCACTAGGCAGATAAATTAAAACCCTTTCGCGACCATAACCTATTTTAACACCAATTTTGAACGGGAAGAAGCTTTTGAGGCGATTTTGAAGAGGGAAAATCAGTGTTCTTCATAGAGGTAAGTTATTTGGACTTTAAAACTCGATTATAGGTGATTAATGAACATAATTTCAGTGTTTAATTCATGAAAATCAGTAGAAAAAGGTGGGGTTAGGGCTTGAGATTATGAGACCTTTAGGGGTCTATTTGAGGGGTCAAACGAACTCCGATTTAGCGTTCTTTATATGTACGGACCCATGAGATGACGAAGAACATTTTGGTATAAAAATTTCTGAGTTCCGAGACACGGGCTCGGGGGTCGGGTTTTGACCGATTTCGGGTTTGGTGCTTAAAATCGATATTTTTCAATTGGAATTCATTTCTTAAGCATAATTTGATGATAAAAATCTGAACTTGGTAGATTTGGAGCATTCATAAGTTGATTCGAAAGGCAAGCGCATTGCGGAATATTTTTCGGGCTAGTTTGAGGTAAGTAATGTCTTTAAATCCTGTTCTGAGGGTATGAAACCCCGGACTCTACACCCTTTCACGGGTTTTAGAATGCAAAGATTGGAACTTTGAAAATATATTCCATATTTAGGC
Source organism: Nicotiana undulata (assembly GCA_005239495.1). Lineage (NCBI taxonomy): Eukaryota > Viridiplantae > Streptophyta > Magnoliopsida > Solanales > Solanaceae > Nicotiana > Nicotiana undulata. The sequence goes on from ML285049.1 coordinate 12,138, forward strand.
AACTATTGAGTTACAAAATCGATTTTTAGTCCTATGCTTAATTATTGAAATATATTTGATATGATTTGGGCTGTGAGCCATGTTTGGGGCCTAGTGCCGATTTGTTTACCCCTTGAGGGCTGATTTTACTATTTTTCTCACTGATATGTTATGATTTTCACTCAGTCATTTCTTGATAATTGTTTTGACACTCAGAGTATTTTGATACTATTTATTGAAAATGAAACACTGTTTTTGGGTCGAGAACCCGGTATATTTATGGCCTGAAGGGCAAGTTGAGAGTGTCTGACTGAGTGAGGCTGCGGGCCTATATTGTGAGGATGTTATGATATGAGTGAGGCTGCGGGCCTATATTGTGAGTGATATATGCCATGATGTGGCTTGTTATAGCTCTTGGGGTGTAGGAGCCCCTCCGGAGTCTGTACACACCCCTAGTGAGCGCAGGTACCTAATGAGTGATGTTGCCCGCGGGGCTGATACTGAGTGATTGTGAGGTTTCCTGATGGGATAATATTGAGTGACTGTGAGGTTGCCTGATGGACTAATATCGAGTGACTGTGAGGTGGCCTGATGGGCTAATATCGGGTGACTGTGAGGTTGCCTGATGGGCTAATATTGAGTGACTGTGTGGTTGCCTGATGGGCTGATACTGAGATTGTTATGAGAAATGATTTTGGCCCGAGGGGAAAATTTATGATAATTTTTACTGAGTTTTGACTACGATTCACTTCGTTTTTCAAACTAATTTTACTGAGATATATTGATATTATACTTGTTTCAAAGGATTTCTGGAAAACGGTTTTCGAACTTATGTATTTGATGAATACTTATGGTGACTTGGTGATTTACTGTTTTTTGTGAATTGGTGTATCTGTGCTGTGTGTTTCGTATTTCTCAGACTGTGATTTATTTTCATTACTACTGAGTTGGCGTACTTATCATTACTCCCTGCACCTCTGTGTGCAGATCCATGTATTGATACGGAGCAGTAGTCGTCCGAGTTCGTTATCAACAACTTACGGGATTTCGAGGTAGCTGTCCAGCGTCCACAGCTTCTCCATTTCCTTTCCTTAATTAGTTTTAGCATTTCATTCCTATACTTTATTCAAGACATTAGTAGAGTTAGTTTTATTTCATAGATGCTCGTGGCCATGTTGACTCCAGTCTTGGGAGGTTTTGTTTAGAGTTGTTTAGACTATTATTGGGGCGCTAAGACTTAAAGAATTTATTTTATGATATGTTGTTGTTTATTATTGAATTGTGAATTATTATAGTCGAACGAATGGGTAGTTATGTGAAAATTATGTGTGTTGGCTAGCCTAGTTCCATGATAGGCTCCATCACGACCGGTTAGGATTTGGGGTCGTGAAATGTACGTGGGTAGAGCTGCAAATGACTTATCCCAGTTACAATAAACAATTTCAAACGCACGTTTGCGCCCGAGAAATGCCTTTCTTTTGGTAATGGTATGGCCATATTCCTTGTGGACTGATGCAATGCACTCTTTAATTGTGTACCTTATGGACGCTTCAAGGTGTGGAATAAGGACAAGAGAAATCAAGTCAACATCCAAGTTGTAGTGATTCCCATTGAATGTGTCCATTTCACAAGTGTGAATGGCAATGTATTTACCCACTTTCCACAAACCTGTTTTATTCTTGCTCGCACGCAACATCCAATGACAACCTGTAAACTATCTACAAAAAACAACCTTGTATACATACGGACTTGACTCTCATACCGTCATCTCACGATACTCTTTTACACTGTACATTTTGCCGGCCTGGTTAGGCGCGCTTTATCAGGAAAAAGCATTTCCTTTGCCAGCACCATTAGTGTAGACTCATCCCACATTGCTGTCCGAAATTCGTCAAAATCCCTTGTGATAGCATTCACATCCGACATACTTGGCAAATGATTAAGATAGAGAATCTGCCTTGAATGAAATGACATTTGTGACTCGGACTCTCTTGGTCTAACAGGGGGGGTGGAGCATACTCTATCGTCAAATCAGGTCCATCATTCTCTTTCTCCTTATCACCACCCTCATCAGGGAAGGGTGTGTCATCTCCGGACCTATCCGCATTGTTTTCATAATCACTGTTCTCTTCCTGACTTTGTGCATCTGCCAGATCCCGATTTAATATGTCGTCTTCGGGAAATTGAGTCAGGACAGGTGGTTCAAGTTGCTCGTTTTCACTGCACAAACAACAAAATAATAAGCTACTCCAATTAATAAATGCTTTACATATAGTTGTATCACTTCACTTACAAGTCGTAATGTGTTGACATTCCATGATTGACATTATCTTGTTGGTGATGACTCCCGGATGGACCACCATAATCCAACACACCAGAACTACTCATATTCCAACTGGGCGTGGGTTCATAATTTGTAAAATTCATATCTAGCCGGTACCCCCTGTGAAATATATGAATGCTAATATAAATTTAATACAATAAAAATATCCATCGTAACACAAAGGAAAATTGAAGTTTACCACTCGTCTTGTGGATTATGTAAAGCAGGAGAGAAATTATTTCCTCGTTCCTCATTCGCTTGTGGTGATAAGTTTACATCAGGTCAAACTCTTTCAGCCGAAACCTGTCCGGCAAAAACTGCTCCAGAATAACCACCCGATGACTAAGGGTTATCCCTACTATGCGCAACCTCATTACTGCGAACGTCTTCAACCTTGACGTACATTTTCAATATTTTTATCACAAGAAATTTCTAGTATTCATCCGGAGTCCTCAAAAAATCCCTCAAAGTTTCATCATCCTCGATATTAAACGCAGCGTAACAAGCAAGCCCTTGCGGAGTGATAGAATACGGATATCTTCCGGTTACTTTAAGGTTCACCGAACGTTTCCTCACACTCATTTATTTTGCATAACAACGATACCAATGTATCGCACTCCATTGTAAGTGGCAACTTAACATGACACTATGGAGATAAGTTATAGCTCACAGAGTTATTCGCCACCACAACCTCACCCCCCAATATAATGAAATCCTTACTTTTTGCTCTTCAGACATTTTGACAAAATGCTTGAGAATTTAACAAGAAGAAAAAATTTAACAGGAGTTAGGAATATTTTTGAATGGATTTTTGTATAATCCTTAACGCCTTTATATAAGGCAATGCCTAGCCCGGGGAGTTAACTTTTTTGAGGTATAGCGCCCTTATAAAGGGCGCTATACCCATTTGAATTATTATTATGTCAGTTAAACACAATAGAGTTATTGTTGGGCCCACAAAATATGTATAGTGCCTTTAAGAAAGGCGTTTTATATGTAACTCCCTTTTAAAGGGCGTTATACCTTAACGTCCAAAACAGACGTTAAAATATAGCGCCCTTTAAAAGGGCGTTATATATAGAAATGTTACCTTTTTACACTTATTTCGGTCTCACTTGTCCAAAATAACTACACTTATGTTCTGGACTCGATAAATAATCCCAAAAATACTTATCCTGCATAAAGTTGCAAAATTACCGTATTATCCCTCAACCCTTTTCACTACCATATACTCCATCCGTTTCAATTAAGATGAGGTAGTTTGACTCGGTACGGAGTTTAAGAAAACGAAGAAGACTTCTGAAACTTGTGGTCTTAAAAGCTTAAGAGGTAAAAGCTTTGTGGGGCATAAATTTTGCGTGGTCATAAAAGCTTCTCATTAAGGGTAAAATGGGTTAAATGAAGAGTTTAAAGTTGAATTATTTCTAAATTTAAAAATGTGTCATTTATTTTGGATCATACTAAAAACTTGTAACGACCCGACTGGTCGTTTTGAGAGTTTAAGCTCCGTTCGGTGGTATAAGACCGTAATCAGCTCCTCATTATGTATATAGACCTGTGTGCGTGGTTAGATTCAGTTACCGGATAAATCGGAGTCGAATTGGGAGAGAATTTTCAAATTTTGAAGCTTAAATGAAGAAAGTTGACCGGAGGTTTGACTTTTGAGTAAACGACCTCAGAATGAGTTTTGGTTGATGTCAACAGATTCGTATGATTATTTTGGACTTAGGTGCAGTCCGGAGTTGGATTTGGAGGTCCGTAGAGTAATTCGAGGTTATTTGGAGGAGGTTAGAATTTCGGCGAGAGTGGCTATAAGTCCGTTGTGCTATTTGGGACTTGTCTACAAAATTTCACGTCGTTCCGGGTTGATTTGATATGTTTCGTCACGATTTTGGATATTTGATGTTTTGGAAATTTCTAAGTTGATTTTTAGCTTGATTCGTCGTTTTGGTGTTAGTTTATGTGTTTTGAGACCTCGAGCGAGTCCGTGTTAGGATATTGACTTGTGCGTTGGGTTGAACGGGGTCCCGGGGGCCTCGGGTGTGTTTCAGATGAGTGTCGGGTCCATTTTCCTTATTTTTGAACTGCTGAAGTTTGCCTTCTCGTTTCTTTCTATGCGATCGCATAGTATTAGTTGTGATCGCATAGAGTCTTTTGAAGAGCCCAGATTTTTCCTTCTACGCGATCGCATTGTCAGGTTCGCGATCGCGGAAGCCTCTTCCCTCCTCCCTTGCAATTGCATGCTCACCAACGCGATCACATAACATTGTTAGACCCGCCTTGTTTTCCTTCACTGCGATCGCACTGTTATATTCGCCATCGCAGAAGTCTACTGCCTCCCTCTCCGCGTTCGCATTCACATAGTCGCGATCGCATAGAATCATTTCAGGCTCATAAAATTTTCCTCTACGCGATCGCATACTCACTTCCGCGATCGCGGTTCATTAAATACCTGGGCAGAATATAAGTTTCCAAAATCGGGGGTTTCACCATTTTTATTATATTTTGAGTTCTAGAGCTCGGCTTTGGGCGATTCTTTGAGGGCTTTTCACACAAATTGAATGGGTAAGTGTTCTTCCACCATATTAATTATATATCATGAATTAATTCTTATTTTCATCATTTAATTTGTGTTTTGGATTTAGAGAACTTGGGGTTTTGAAAGAAAACTTCATAAATGAAAATTCATGAATTGAAAGACCAAACGACATCGGATTTGGATAAATTTAGTATGGGTGAACTCGTATCGGAATGGGTAATCGGATTTGGTAAAATTTGTTGGGTTCCGAGGTGCGGGCCCGGGGGTCGACTTTTGGGTCGATTTTTTTTATAAATTAGTAAAGATTGAAGCTTTATTATTCGGAACCATTCCTTATACGTTTTATGTGAATTTTGAAGTTGCTTTAGTTGATTTGAGCTGTCCAGAGGTATTTCCCGCCGAGAAGTCTACTCTTGAGTTCCCGGTTGTCGTCTTTGAGGTAAGTATCTTGCCTAACCTTGTGTGGGAGAACTACCCCTTAGGATTTAAGTCTTCTATGTTGATTGTAGCCCGAGTACGCGAGGTGACGAGTGCGTATTCGGACTTATTTGCAAATAGGGTGGCCTTTTTAGGATTTCCTAGGTTCCTATATCTCCTGCGTATAAAGTGGTAACTGTTATGGTTGAGTTTCCTCGTTGCCAGTTTCATCTTCTCCTGTTTGAATTAGATTTTCTTGCTTTCGACTTCCCCTATTGTTGATTATTTGATCTTGATTGACTTTAATGAATATCTCCATTCCTTACCGTATACTATATTTTCTTCACAAGCTGCCTAATTAATTAGAATTAGTATAATCTAGACAAATAATTGTTACCAGGAATTGGAATATATATAGGATTGGTGTCAAGCATGCCCTTGTGTCGTACATGATGATTACATGATTTTCCTTAAATATTACTCAGGTATAGTTGACCATCACCCATATTGGAGGTATTCCCTTGGTACCTCCTATTGTTGAATATTTGCTTAAGCTGAGATCATTCCGTGAAGTAAATTATTAGGAAAGATCGGTTATAGCTATTTTCCCTTGCCGGGATAATTGATTCCTTATCTATTGATTTAAATATTGCAAACCGTTGCTATAATTGTTATGTTTTCCCCTCGTTACATTGTTTCCTTGTGCTTGGTTGTCCCTTCAGTGGTTACTTTTCATGAGTGAGTTTCTGCCACTATTATGGTTTAAGTTCTCGTGTTGAACTACTCGTCGTACTCTGCATTTTTGCCTTGTTGTTTGTGCTGTGCTCTGGTTGCTTTCTCTCTGTTGCGCTGCATTGCATATTTACAGTGGGACTGCGGGCCGATACCTGTGATATTTCCATTGCGTTGCATTGCATATTTACAGTGGAACTGCGGGTCGAGACCTGTGATCTTTCCCCTGTACTGCATAGCATATTTACAGTGGGACTGCAGGCTGAGACCTGTGATCTTTCCCCTGTACTGCATAACATATTTACAGTGGGATTGCGGGCCGAGACCTGTGATCCTTCCCCTGTACTGCGTAGCATATTTATAGTGCGACTGCGAGCCGAGACCTGTGATCTTTCCCTTGTACTGCATAACATATTTACAGTGGGACGGTGGGCCGAGACCTGTGATCTTTCCCCTGTATTGCATAGCATATTTACAGTGGGACTGCGGGCCGAGACCTGTGATCTTTCCCCTGTACTGCATAGCATATTTACAGTGGGACTGCGAGCCGAGACCTGTGATCTTTCCACTGTACTGCATTGCATATTTACATTGGGACTGCGGGCTGAGACCTAAGATCTTTCCCTCTGCACTGCATTGCATATTTACATTAGGACTGCGGGCCGAGACCTGAGATCTTTCCCTCTGCACTGCATTTTGACAAGTATAAATATATACACATATAGATATATTGAAATGTATAGCTGGAAGGAAATTATCTCCCAGAAAAGATATGTCCAAAGGGCTGCTATTTTGAAAGTATATTTGAAATGTAATTGTCTTGCGGGAAAATGATATTTGAATGAGCAGTATTTGGGAAAGCATATTTCAGATATTTTTTTAAGTATGGAGATAGTAGCCAAAGGGCGAGAGATTTACTCCAGGATTCAGGTAAGTGTGTTATAGCAGGGTATTCAGGTGAGTAGAGGGCGCCCAAGAGGGGGAGGCCTGACCCGTCAACGTGTGTCATATAGTAGGCTAGAGGCCGTGGTGCCAGATATCATCACCCAGGTATGTTGTGATGTGCTAAAGTGGGGTACCATTTTACTTCACTATACCTCTATCGGCCGGGACGAGATTCCCTTATTTGTTGTTTCATTTTGTGAGTGAGTTTCATGTTTGCACTCTATTTTGTGGTTACTCCTGTTAGGAGATTTTATGAGTAGTAGCTGTGTCCACCGTTGTTTTAATTCATCCTTGCTAGTGGTGAAACTAGAGGTGAGTCCTTATTGTTCATTATGGTGAGCCTTATGTGATTTTTCCTAAGTACTTTGTTTACTAGTTGTGATTTGATACTCCATTGAGATGTGAGTTCAGTTAGTATTATGATTTCTATCAGCTGAGATGAGTTAACGGAGAAATTTCTATTAGCATGATATACTTTTAGTATGAGATTTATAAATGAGGGTGAGTCCTCATGATATTTGTGATTTGATATATTTCGACCGGGTCGAGTACCGTGGTGGAAATTTTTTATCAGGATGGGATCCTTGTGAAGTGTTCATGTGCTTTGTTTCTTCCTTGTTATATTGCTTTTGGTAAGTCAATATTAATAGAGAGTTATGCCTATGGGCTTGTTTGATAGCTCCTTATATGTCTCTCTTTTCATATTCATTAATTTTCGTTATGTGCTTCGATAGTTTTGGCTTGCGGGACGTGTGCCAGGTGGCGTTAGCTATGGCTTGGTGATTCGGGTGCTTAATAATGAGGTCTTCATTTTTATTGCATCCTATCAGTATTATGGGGTTTGTAGCAGAGTCCTTCCATATGTGGGGCCAATTGCCAATGTTGAGTTGATTTCGGGCAGCTATTGTGATCGAAAGTGCTATTTGAGCCCGAGTGTGATGTGCTACGTTGCGTGGTCGTGCCTTATGGGTATATACATGAGTTAATGCAGCTGGTTGAGGCTAATGTCGGATATGGAATTTAGGATCAGATATTTTGGAAATGAGTATAAGGTGAGAAATTGAGATATGAGGCTTATCGGTGGTGATAGGAATGCTAAATTGTAGTTGTGATGGTGTCATCAGGCGTGCATAGGCTGGGGTGACGTGGGATTACATGCGGGTGTGTGTTGGAAGTGTGCAATCAGTGATCGGATGAGTTCAAGGTAAATCTTGGCACGTTCGAAGACGAACGTTGATTTTAAGAGGGGGAGAATGTAACGACCCGACTGGTCGTTTTGAGAGTTTAAGCTCCGTTCTGTGGTATAAGACCGTAATCAGCTCCTCATTATGTATATAGACCTATGTGCGTGGTTAGATTCAGTTACCGGATAAATCAGAGTCGAATTGGGAGAGAATTTTCAAATTTTGAATCTTAAATGAAGAAAGTTGACCAGAGGTTTGACTTTCGAGTAACCGACCTCAAAATGAGTTTTGGTTAATGTCAACAGCTTCGTATAATGATTTTGGACTTAGGCGTGCGTCCGGAGTTGGATTTGGAGGTCTGTAGAGTAATTCGAGGTCATTTGGAGGAAGTTAGAATTTAGACCGATAGGTGAAGTTTTGAAACCGGGCTCAGAATGGAATTCCGAGAGTGGCTGTAGGTCCGTTGTGCTATTTGGAACTTGTCTGCAAAATTTTACGTTGTTCCGGGTTGATTTGATAGGTTTCGGCATGATTTTGGATATTTGAAGTTTTGGAAATTTCTAAGTTGATTTTTAGCTTGATTCGTCGTTTTGGTGTTAGTTTATGTGTTTTGAGACCTCGAGCGAGTCCGTGTTAGGATATATGACTTGTGTGTGGGGTTAGACGGGGTCCCGGGGGCCTCGGGTGTGTTTCAGATGAGTGTCGGGTCCATGTTCCTTATTTTTGAACTGCTGAAGTTTGCCTTCTGGTTTCTTTCTATGCGATCGCATAGTATTAGTTGCGATCGCATAGAGTCTTTTGAACAGCCCAGATTTTTCCTTCTACGCGATCGCATTGTCAGGTTCGCGATCGCTGAAGCCTCTTCCCTCCTCCCTTGCGATCGCATGCTCACCAACGCGATCGCATAACATTGTTAGACCCGCCTTGTTTTCCTTCACTTCGATCGCACTGTTATATTCGCCATCGCAGAAGTCTACTGCCTCCCTCTCGCGTTCGCATTCATATAGTCGCGATCGCATAGAATCATTTCAGGCTCATAATATTTTTCTCTACGCAATCGCATACTCACTTCCGCGATCGCGGTTCGTTAAATACCTGGGCAGAATATAAGTTTCCAAAATCCGGGGTTTCACCATTTTTATTATATTTTGAGTTCTAGAGCTCGGTTTTGGGCGATTCTTTGAGGGATTTTCACACAAATCGAATGGGTAAGTTTTCTTCCACCATAATTAATTATGTATCATGAATTAATTCTTATTTTCATCATTTAATTTGTGTTTTGTTTTGAGAGAACTTGGGGTTTTGAAAGAAAACTTCATAAATGAAAATTCATGAATTGAAAGACCAAACGACATCGGATTTGGATAAATTTATTATGGGTAAAATCGTATCGGAATGGGTAATCGGATTTGGTAAAATTTGTCGGGTTCCGAGGTGCGGGCCCGGAGGTCTACTCTTGGGTCGATATTTTTTATAAATTAGCAAAGATTAAAACTTTATTATTCGGAACCATTCCTTATACGTTTTATGTGCATTTTGAAGTTGTTTTAATTGATTTGAGCTGTCCGGAGGTATTTCTCGCCCAGAAGTCTACTCTTGAGTACCTGGTTGTCGTCTTTGAGGTAAGTATCTTGCCTAACCTTGTGTGGGGGAACTACCCCTTAGGATTTGAGTCTTCTTTGTTGATTGTAGCCCGAGTACGCGAGGTGACGAGTGCGTACTCGGACTTATTTGCAAATAGGGTGGCCTTTTTAGGATTTCCTAGGTTCCTATATCTCCTGCGTATAAAGTGGTAACTGTTATGGTTGAGTTTCCTGGTTGCCAGTTTCATCTTCTCAAGTTTGACTTAGATTATCTTGCATTCGACTTCCCCTCTTGCTGATTATTTGATCTTGATTGACTTAACTGAATATTTCCCTTCCTTACCGTATACTATATTTTCTATCTTCTCCTGTTTGAATTAGATTTTCTTGCTTTTGACTTCCCCTCTTGCTGATTATTTGATCCTGATTGACTTAACTGAATATTTCCCTTCCTTACCGTATACTATATTTTCTTCACAAGCTGCCTAATTAATTAGAATTAGTATCATCTAGACATATAATTGTTACCAGGAATTGGAATATATATACGATTGGTGTCAAGCATGCCCTTGAGTCGTACATGATGATTACATAATTTGTCTTAAATATTACTCAGGTATAGTTGACCATCACCCATATTGGCAGTATTCCCTTGGTACCTCCTATTGTTGAATATTTGATTAAGCTGAGATCATTCCGTGAAGTAGATTATTAGGCGAGATCGGTTATAGCTGTTTTCCCTTGCTGGGATAATTGGTTACTTATCTATTGATTTAAATATTGCGAACCATTGCTATAATTGTTATGTTTTTCCCTCGTTACATTGTTTCCTTGTGCTTGGTTTTCCCTTCAGTGGTTACTTTTCATGAGTGAGTTTCTGCCACTATTATGGTTTAAGTTCTCGTGTTGAACTGCTCGTCGTACTCTGCATTTTTGCCTTGTTGTTTGTGCTGTGCTCTGGTTTCTTTCTCTCTGTTGCGCTGCATTGCATATTTACAGTGGGAATGCGGGCCGAGACCTGTGATCTGTCCCCTCCGCTGCATTGCATATTTATAGTGGGACTGCGGGCTGAGACCTGTGATCTTTCTCTCTGTTGCGCTACATAGCATATTTACAGTGGGACTGCGGGCTGAGACCTGTGATCTTTCCCATGTACTGCATAGCATATTTACAGTGGGACTGCGGGATGAGACCTGTGATCTTTCCCCTATATTGCATAACATATTTACAGTGGGACGGTGGGCCGAGACCTGTGATCTTTCCCCTGTACCGCATAACATATTTACAGTGGGACTGCGGGCCGAGACCTGTGATCTTTCCCCTGTACTGCATAGCATATATACAATGGGACTGCGGGACGAGACCTGTGATCTTTCCCATGTACTTCATTGTATATTTACATTGGGACTGCGGGCTGACACCTGAGATCTTTCCCTCTGCACTGCATTGCAAATTTACATTAGGACTGCAGGCCGAGACCTGAGATCTTTCCCTCTGCACTGCATTTTGACAAGTATACATATATACACATATTCATATATTGAAATATATAGCTTAAAGGCAATTATCTCCAAGAAAAGATATGTCCGAAGGACTTCTATTTTGAAAGTATATTTGAAAAGTAATTGTCTTGCGGGAAAATGATATTTGAATGAGCAGTATTTGGGAAAGCATATTTGAACAAATGAAAAGCAGTATTTGGAAAAGTATATTTGAACATTTGGTATTTTAAGGAACTTTGCTTAAAGGTTTCCTCTTTACAAATATATATATATACATTCATAAAAATTTTGTTTAAGGAAGAATTCCCTTCCCTATTTTCAAACTAATTATCATCTTAAGGTTTTCAATATAATCACGATTTAAAGGTTTTCACTCAAACTTTTGACAGCTTTACTGAGTTTATTGGCTAAGGCCTGACGTGAATAAATTGATGCAGTGCTGAGTTGCCAGCGCTCTATCGGGTTATGCTTTTCGATATTTGACTTGCGTTCCTTCTATTCTCCTTGCGCATATTTAATTATACGGTTCGTTGACCGTAATTGCTGAATACCTTTCCGTATTACCCTATCGTACAGTTAACTTAATCGAAAAATCTTTAGATAAATATTATGTTTTCACCACTATTATTAATATGTCTTTTTACTTATTAGACCAGCGGTTGTCTGGACTAGTCCTCGTCACTACTTCATCGAGGTTAGTCTTGATACTTACTGGGCACCGCTGTGGTGTGCTCATACTACTCTTCTGTACATTTTTGTTTTGCACAGATCCAGGTATTGACTGTTGCTAGCTGTGTGGATATTTGCTGAGGAGACTCAAGGTGAACCTGTTGCTGCGTTCGCAGGATTCGGAGTCACCTTTTTGTATTCAATTGTACTTATTATTTCTATACAGTTGTACTTAGATTCTTGTCAGAAGGATTCGTAGAGCTTATGACTTGTATTTATCAGGTTTTGGGAAATTGTAAATTCGGTAAAGATTTCATATCGAGACTGTTATATTTCCTTTATTATTATTGTTGTTCAATGAAACGTGACGCTTACCTAGTCCCTAAGACTAAGTGCCATCACGATACCCAACGAAGGCAATTCGGGTCATAACAAGTTGGTATCAGAGTTCTAGGTTCATAGGTGCTACGAGTCATAAGCGAGTTCAGTAGAGTCTTGCAGATCGGTACGGAGACGCATGTACTTATCTTCGAGAGGCTACGTATCTATTAGGATGATTTCACTTCTTTCATTGCTATCGTGCGAGTTCATTGACCCTGAAATTTGAAAATTTTGATCCATTCTCTCACCGATTGTGAGGACACGAACTACGGTTCTTGATGACGTTATCCCAAAGATAGGGTCGCAAGGGTCAGAGACGGAGGCCGACGAGGAGCACGTGCCACAATTAATATGTCTACCAGAGCAGCCGTTGAGAAGTCGCCAGTAGTTCTAGTTGGGGGAACTAGTACTGGAGGTGCCTGTTGCTACCCCGGGCTTCATTAAAACCTAGGTGCAGTTTGAGTATGATTAGTACAGTGACTCAGGCGGGATTGATCCCAGGTGCACCAACTACTTCACAGATCTGAGAGGAGTTCAGACTCCCACTGTCTACACTCCAGAGCAGCAAGACCATATGGGTCAGGTCCCAGTTGTCATGACAACACAACATGTGGGTTCCGTTCAGCCCGTGGTTAGGGCAACAACATCGGGGGAAGAACACCTTGGAAATTTAGAGGTACAGGAAGTACCACCCTCCTATCTTTCAGTGGATTGGCGACAGATGATGCAGGGTTCTCTAGAGAAGTGCCACTATATTCTTCGTAGCTTGGGTATTGTAGAGACGAGAAGGATTGCTTTTGTCACGTCTCAGGTTCAGAGTAGTGGGTTGTCAGTGGTGGCGGGCACATGATTGGGTAGCCCAGCTAGATCAGTTTTCCTTGCATGGATGTAGGTTTCAGAGATGTTTCGAGGGAGTTTGCACTCCAGTCCCTCCGAGATGCATGGCGCACAGAGTTTGAGAAGTTGCATCAGAGCACTATGTCAGTATTAGAGTACGTCATCGGATCCAGTGAGTTTCCAGGTTTATACCTCGCTTGGTTGCTTCAGTTAGAAGGCCCATAGGCCGGAGATATCTACTAGTCCTTATTATGGAGGAAAAGTATGACACGATAGAGGTTTTGTGGGTCAACCAGTTTAGTTGCATTACCAGCTTCGCATGGGAGTTCTCAGGTACTCCTGGGTCTCAGAGGACCCGTATTGGGTGGTTTCCATAGCCACGTCACTGGAGATGTTGTTTTAAGTATGGAGATAGTAGCCACATGGAGAGAGGTTTACTCCAGGATTCAGGTAAGTGTGTTATAGCAGGGTATTCAGGTGAGTAGAGGGCGCCCGACCCGTTGATGTGTGTCATATAGTAGGCTAGAGGCCGTGGTGCCAGATATCATCACCCAGGTATGTTATGATGTGCTAAAGTGGGGTACCATTGTACTTCACTATACCTCTATCGGCCCGGACGAGATTCCATTATTTGTTGTTTCATTTATGAGTGAGTTTCATGTTTGCACTCTATTTTGTGGTTACTCCTGTTGGGAGATTTTATGAGTAGTAGTTGTGTCTACCGTTGTTTTATTCATCCTTGGTAGTGGTGAAACTAGAGGTGAGTCCTTATTGTTCATTATGGTGAGCCTTATGTGATTTTTCCTAAGTACTTTGTTTACTAACTGTGATTTGATACTCCATTGAGATGTGAGTCAAGTTAGTATTATGATTTCTATCAGCTGAGATGAGTTAAGGGAGAAATTTATATTGGCATGATATACTTTCAGTATGAGATTTATAAATGAGGGTGAGTCCTCGTGATATTTGTGATTTGATATATTTAGATCGGGTCGAGTACCGTGGTGGAAATTTTTTATCAGGATGGGATCCTTGTGAAGTGTTCATGTGCTTTGTTTCTTCCTTGTTATATTGCTTTTGGTAAGTCAATATTGATAGAGAGTTATGCCTATGGGCTTGTTTGATATCTCCCTTATATGTTTCTCTTTTCATATTCATTCATTTTTGTTATGTGCTTCGTTAGTTTTGGCTTGCGGGATGTGTGCCAGGTGGCGTTAGCTATGGCTTGGTGATTCGGGTGCTTAATAATGAGGTCTTCGTTTTTATTGCATCCTATCAGTATTATGGGGTTTGGAGCAGAGTCCTTCCATATGTGGGGCCAATTGCCAATGTTGAGTTGATTTCGGGCAGCTATTGTGATCGAAAGTGCTATTTGAGCCGGAGTGTGATGTGCTACATTGTGTGGTCGTGCCTTATGGGTATAGACATGAGTTAATGCAGCTGGTTGAGGCAATGCCAGATATGGAATTTAGGATCAGATCTTTTGGAAATGAGTATAAGGTGAGAAATTGAGATATGAGGTTTATCCGTGGTGATAAGAATGCTACATTGTAGTTGTGATGGTGTCATCAGGCGTGCATAGGCTGGGGCGACGCGGGATCACCCGCGGGTGTGTGCTGGAAGTGTGCAATCAGTGATCGGATGAGTTCAAGGTAAATCTTGGCATATTCGAGGACGAACGTTGATTTTAAGAGGGGGAGAATGTAATGACCCAACTGGTCGTTTTGAGAGTTTAAGCTCCGTTCGGTGGTATAAGACCATAATCAGCTCCTCATTATATATATAGACCTGTGCGCATGGTTATATTCAGTTACCAGATAAACCAGAGTCGAATTGGGAGAGAATTTTCAAATTTTGAAGCTTAAATGAAGAAAGTTGACCGGAGGTTTGACTTTTGAGTAAACGACCTCATAATGAGTTTTGGTTAATGTCAACAGCTTCGTATGAATATTTTGGACTTAGGCGTGCGTCCGGAGTTGGATTTGGAGGTCCGTAGAGTAATTCGAGGTCATTTGGAGGAAGTTAGAATTTCGGCAATTTCGGCTGATAGGTGAAGTTTTGAAACCGAGCTCGGAATGGAATTTCAAGAGTGGTTGTAGGTCCGTTGTGCTATTTGGGACTTGTCTGCCAAATTTCACGTCGTTCCGGGTTGATTTGATAGGTTTCGGCACGATTTTGGATATTTGAAGTTTTGGAAATTTCTAAGTTGATTTTTAGCTTGATTCGTCGTTTTGGTGTTAGTTTATGTGTTTTGAGACCTCGAGCGAGTCCGTGTTAGGATATATGACTTGTGTGTGGGGTTGGATGGGGTCCCGGGGGCCTCGGGTGTGTTTTAGATGCGTGTCGGGTCAATTTTCCTTATTTTTGAACTACTGAAGTTTGCTTTCTGGTTTCTTTCTATGCGCTCGCATAGTATTAGTTGCGATCGCATAGAGTCTTTTGAAAAGCCCATATTTTTCCTTCTACGCGATCGCATTGTCAGGTTCGCGATCGCGGAAGCCTGTTCCCTCCTCTCTTGCGATCGCATGCTTACCAACGCGACCGCATAACATTGTTAGACCCGCCTTGTTTTCCTTCACTGCGATCACACTGTTATATTCGCATCGCAGAAGTCTACTACCTCCCTCTCCGCGTTCGCATTCACATAGTCGCGATCGCATAGAATCATTTTAGGCTCATAATATTTTCCTCTACGCGATCGCATACTCACTTCCGCGATCGTGGTTCATTAAATACCTGGGCAGAATATAAGTTTCCAAAATCGGGAGTTTCACCATTTTTATTATATTTTGAGTTCTGGAGCTCGATTTTGGGCCATTCTTTGAGGGCTTTTCACACAAATCGAATGGGTAAGTGTTCTTCCACCATAATTAATTATATATCATGAATTAATTCTTATTTTCATCATTTAATTTGTGTTTTGGGTTGAGAGAACTTGGGATTTTGAAAGAAAACGTCATAAATAAAAATTCATGAATTGAAACACCAAACGACATCGGATTTGGATAAATTTAGTATGGGTGAACTCGTATCAGAATGGGTAATTGGATTTGGTAAAATTTGTTGGGTTCCGAGGTGCTGGCTCGGGGGTCGACTTTTGGGTCGATTTTTTTTTTATAAATTAGCAAAGATTAAAACTTTATTATTCGGAACCATTCCTTATACGTTTTATGTGCATTTTGAAGTTGTTTTAGTTGATTTGAGATGTCCGGAGGTATTTCTCGCCGAGAAGTCTACTCTTGAGTACCCGATTGTCGTCTTTGAGGTAAGTATCTTGCCTAACCTTGTGTGGGGGAACTACCCCTTAGGATTTGAGTCTTCTATGTTGATTGTTGCCCGAGTACGCGAGGTGACGAGTGCGTACTCGGACATATTTGCAAATAGGGTGGCCTTTTTAGGATTTCCTAGGTTCGTATATCTCCTGTGTATAAAGTGTTAACTGTTATGGTTGAGTTTCCTGGTTGTCAGTTTCATCTTCTCCTGTTTGAATTAGATTTTCTTGCTTTCGAATTCCCCTCTTGCTAATTATTTGATCTTGATTGACTTACATGATGATTACATAATTTGCCTTAAATATTACTCAGGTATAGTTGACCATCACCCATATTGGCTGTATTCCCTTGGTACCTCCTATTGTTGAATATTTGCTTAAGCTGAGATCATTTCGTGAAGTAAATTATTAGGCGAGATCGGTTATAGTTGTTTTCCCTTGCTGGGATAATTGGTTCCTTATCTATTGATTTAAATATTGCGAACCGTTGCTATAATTATTATTTTTTCCCTCGTTACATTGTTTCCTTGTGCTTGGTTTTCCCTTCAGTGGTTACTTTTCATGAGTGAGTTTCTGCCACTATTATGGTTTAAGTTCTCGTGTTGAACTGCTCGTCGTTTTCTGCTCTTTTGCCTTGTTGTTTGTGTTGTGCCCTGGTTGCTTTCTCTCTGTTGCGTTGCATTGCATATTTACAGTGGGAATGCAGGCCGAGACCTGTGATCTTTCCCCTGCGCTGCATTGCATATTTATAGTGGGACTGCGGGGCAAGACCATTGATATTTCCCCTATACTGCATAGCATATTTCTAGTGGGACTGCAGGCTGAGACCTGTGATCTTTCCCCTATACTGCATAGCATATTTACAGTAGGACTGCGGGCTGAGACCTGTGATCTTTGCCCTTTACTGCATAGCATTTACAGTGGGACTGCAGGCTGAGATCTGTGATCTTTCCCCTGTACTGCATAACATATTTACAGTGGGACTGTGGGCCGAGACCTCTGATCTTTTTCCTGTACTACATAGCATATTTACAGTGGGACTGCGGGCCGAGACCTGTGATCTTTCCCCTGTACTGCACTGTATATTTACATTGGGACTGCGGACTGACACCTGACATCTTTCCCTCTGCACTGCATTGCATATTTACATTGGGACTGCGGGCCGAGACCTGAGATCTTTCCCTCTGCACTGCATTTTGACAAGTATACATATATACACATATACATATATTGAAATATATAGCTTAAAGGCAATTATCTCCAAGAAAAGATATGTCCGAAGGACTTCTATTTTGAAAGTATATTTGAAAAGTAATTGTCTTGCGGGAAAATGATATTTGAATGAGCAGTATTTGGGAAAGCATATTTGAACAAATGAAAAACAGTATTTGGAAAAGTATATTTGAACATTTCGTATTTTAAGCAACTATGCTTAAAGGTTTCCTCTTTACAAATATATATATATATATATATATATATATACATTCATAAAAATTTTGTTTAAGGAAGAATTCCCTTCCCTATTTTCAAACCAATTATCATCTTAAGGTTTTCAATATAATCATGATTTAAAGGTTTTCACTCAAACTTTTGACAGCTTTACTGAGTTTATTGGCTAAGGCCTGACGTGAATAAATTGATGCAGTGCTGAGTTGCCAGCGCTCTATCGGGTTATGCTTTCCGACATTTGACTTGCGTTCCTTCTATTCTCTTTGCGCATATTTAATTATACGGTTCGTTGACCGTAATTGCTGAATACCTTTCCGTATTACCCTATCGTACGGTTAACTTTATCAAAAAATCTTTAGAAAAATATTATGTTTTCACCACTATTATTAATATGTCTTTTCACTTATTAGACCAGCGGGTGTCTGTACTAGTCCTCGTCACTACTTTATCGAGGTTAGTCTTGATACTTACTGGGCACCGCTGTGGTGTGCTCATACTACTCTTCTGTGCATTTTTGTTTTGCACAAATCCAGGTATTGACTGTTGCTAGCTGTGTGGATCTTTGCTGAGGAGACTCAAGGTGAACCATCTGCTGCGTTCGCAGGCTTCAGAGTCACCTTCTTGTATTCAACTATACTTATTATTTCTATACAGTTGTACTTAGATTCTTGTCAGAAGGATTCGTAGAGCTTATGACTTGTATTTACCGCGTTTTGGGAAATTGTAAATTCTTTCAAGATTTCATATCGAGACTGTTATATTTCCTTTATTATTATTGTTGTTCAATGAAACGTTAGGCTTACCTAGTCCCTAAGACTAGGTGCCATCACGATACACAACGGAGGGAATTCGGGTCATGACAAAAAGAAAGTAACTCATCTAATTTGAAAAGAGGAAGTAGTATAAGCTTGACATTTTGAGAAATTTTAATAGTATATTTTCCAAATCACAAAACATTCTCTCGGAAATTCCATCGCCTTGAACTTCCGCCGGTAGACACAACCGACGGTTCTGTTAAGATTTCATTCTCAAACTATTGAGGTAAAAGTTTGGATGCCTCTAGTTCTACAGTAACTTTTTTATTTTCTATTTGCTAAAGTAGACTAATTTCCACATTTTAGGAATATAGTTCTAATACAAGAGAGAGGCACTAGTCAAAAAAAAAATACATGTAGTTAGCATTGTGAAAAATCATCAATTCTAACAGCAAATCATATAATTAGCATTGTGAAAAATCGTCAATACTAATAGCAATTCCTCCTATAACATCTCAAAAGTTTACAATTCTAAGATGGAAAGGAGCAGAAACTAAAAAACAAATATCGCGTAAACTTTATTTGTAAGACTAGTACAACAGGTAAGTCCCAGCTATTTATATAACCAAAAAGAAAAACTTTTGTTTGTTGTTCACCTTGTTTATCTAGTTCATTATTTAATGGGAATCACTATGAATGGAAGGTGAGGGGCATAAGAAAAGATTTTTAGTTTTGGAGTATGCTATATGTTTATTTCTATTTTAAAATAAAATAAAAGATTCACATGTATTTATGTCATCGAACTATTCAAGATTCACATGTATTTAAGTCATCGAATTATTCAAGGTTAAAGCTGAAAACAAGAAATTTATCCATATTTATCCAGCTTCAAACCAAACACATATATTGATTATACATTATATATTTGTCGCAATCTTAAAATCCCACCTTAAAGATCGTGATGCACATAGTCTCTACGACTGTAGTCTATCACATAACGATATCAGGCACTATATAACAACTTAATATGAAATAAAGCTGAGAAAATAGTCCAAAATACAATCAATATCATAATACAACTTATACAATCCTAGAACCCGGTATTATAGAGTCATAAGCTCTACGGAGAGTATACAAGACTATCACACCCCGACTTTGCGAGGTGCAACCGGCACACGATTTCCAAGGCCCGTGCGGACTAATGTCTTTCTTATATTCTTTCTATTCGTTAAGCCGGGCCATTGAGGCCTCTAAGTAACAATACCAAAAAAAAAAAAACGTGTACATCTGATTATAAAAAAAAACATTGACATTTTATACAAGACTATCTCTGTCACCAACATTGTAATAACCGACCACTACATGCAACCAACACCGCAAGCCTATAAGACTGCCAAAAGAGATATACATATTACACAATTTGGCCGGGACATGGCCCTACCATACCCAAAATGTCTATGACGTCTGATGCAGTACCTATTGCCTCCTAAGTAGCTATTCTGAAAAAGTTCATAGCAGCAACCACATAAGTTGGAACAACACCCTACTAGGGAGGAACGTCACCGGGTCTATTTGCACATATAGGACATGAACGCATCGCCCAAAAGAGAAGGGCATCAATACGGATAATGTACTTAGTATGTAAGACTAAGAGAACATGTAAAATCAATGTCTTAATATAAAGGATATGAGTACTTGGTCACAATATGATTATCGAGGACACGTCACCGGGGCGCAAACTGTGGGAACTATAAATCATGAATCATAAATGTATGCAACTCTTTTGAACCCAAGTCATCCATTGAAGTCATGCATTAGTTTATACTATACATATTTATAGATTTTTTCATCCCTTGATTGGGGCATATTTTGTCACTCCATACCCGGTATCATACAGGACTCAGTCGTACCCGAATAGGAGGGCTCAATAGCCTCACCTCACACGTCGCTCCATACCTGGCCACTCAAGGGCTTGGTCGAACCCGACCACATAGGGCTCGACAACCTCACTTCTCACTCCATCATACTCGTTTACACAAGGGCTCGGTCGTACTCAACCACGTAAGGGCTCGACAACATTTTTCATCACACCCAACTATCACAACCCAATCGGAGCCGCGACGATGCCAAACAGTATGTGCTAAGCCAGCCAACAGTTCACAAAATAACTAAGCGTTTGGATAAACATGGTTTAATAAACTTAATAGAAAAATATCATAATTATCTGATAAAAACAATAGAAAGACTACTACAACCGTTCCCAAAATCTGGTGTCAACGAGTACATGAGCACTATTGAGTATCAATACATAAACCAAATCCATAGTACAATTGTTTGAACAATAGAACAGTAATAAGAAAATAAAGGAAAGATAGTCAAGTTCTAAGGACGTTATATCAGCTACCTCAAAGTCTCCAGATTCTGGCACCAACAAAGATCTAGCAATCACCACGTCCAGATGGACCTGGATATACACACGAAGTGCAGAGTGTAGTATGAGAACAATCGCTCCCATGTACTCAATAAGTAACAGAACTAACCTTGGGTTGAAAGTAGTGACGAGATCGGAAGAAGACAGTTAAAATCTAATATAATGACAACATATATATGATGATGACAATAACAATACGCAACTCAAGGTATTATCATAATCGGCCCATTCATATTACAGAAATTTCGACATGCTTTCAATCTTAACAATTAAAGCCCAACACTGATAAGATCATGTCAATACAACTAGCAAGAGAAATGGTACATCTCTACGCCTATATGACAAATATGCATGTCAAATAAATGATTTCACGGTGATATTCCCAAGTACACTCACTCTCATTATACTCAATTTGCTTGCCTCAATGCCAACTCATCACACACAAACACAATCACTCAACACTGTACGGGTGCATGACATCAATGCCCCTCACCAAAGCACATGTATATATATCACTGTACATGTGCCCATTGCTGGTATGTTGGAATCCAAAAGGGTGTATCCTTCCCAAGCGCTAATTAAAAGCCAATAAGGCCTGCTGCGGCGTAAAGCCTGATCCACATAATAATAATAATAATAATAATAATAATAATAATAATAATAATAATAATAATAATAATAATAATAATAATAATAATAATAATAATAATAATAATAATAATAATAATAATAATAATAATAATAATAATAATAATAATAATAATAATAATAATAATAATAATAATAATAATAATAATAATAATAATAATAATAATAATAATAATAATAATACCAATATGGTCTGTTGCGACGTGCAACCCGATTCACAATAACACTCTCAACATGACTCTTAGGCCCACCTCAATCCTCAATCTCTCAAGTATCAAAGGCTCACAATCTCATACCATTCAGTCCAACAACTCCACATATGAAACAACAATGATAATATGCGATGCAAAAATGAATGAGAAACAGAGAATGAGATATGACATGCCAAATGAAGAACCATGACTGAGTGTAGAATAACAATTAAAACAAATAACTCAAAACATCAGAAATGTCTCCATTAGGTCCCAACCGAATAAGTATATTGCCTAAGTATGATTTCTAACATGAATCACAACTCAATTACTCTAACAAGTAGGAATAACACGGATAAAACAGAGCATGATAGCAACATAGTCAAGAAATTAACCTGGATTACGAATACCCCGGTGCACACCCACACGTCCCTCACCTAGCTTGTGCGCCACCCCAATATATCATAAATAACACAGCTTCCAGGGTAACTACCCTCAATTCCATGTTTAAAAATATTACTTACCTCAAAGCACGTAAATCAATACTCCGAAAAGCCCATGCCTCGCGAATCGGCCTCCGAGCGACTCGAACCTAGTCACAACAACTTAATACCATTAATAATATCCATAAGAATCAACCTCAAATGATAAACTAGAATCTTTAATCAAAATTGGAAAGTCAACCCAAAAAGTCGACCACAGGCCTGCACGCTGGAACCTGACAAACTTTACGAATTCCGAACACCATTGAATTATGAGTCCAACCATACTAATTTCATCAAATTCCATCCACAAATCGACCCTCAAATCCACAACCATACCCAGATCAAAATCGTACTTCCCGATCGCAATGCTTATCAGATCATCACAATAAATCATCAATCAAACATGAAAGAAAATGGCCCGAAACCACCCCGATGCTCACCCGAGCCCGAACCAATCCCAAAACATAACACATACCTACTCAAGGCCTCAAATCACACATAATAATATCAAAATCATGAATCGCACCGAAATTCAAGCTTAATGAACTATTTCAAGGTTCCAAATTTCAAACTTATGCCTAACATGTCTAAACAACTTGAAATCACCTCAAATTTCGCAAACAAGTTCCAAATGACATAGTGAACCTATTCCAAACTCCCATAAAAACAATACGAACCCGATATCATCGAAGTCAACTCACAGTAAAATGTATAAACTTTTCAAATCTACAAAATGCCAACGTTTGCCGGTTAGGGCAAAACCTTCAAGACACATCGAAATGCAAATCTGGATGTACGCCTAAGTCCAAAATAACCATCCAGACCTAACGGAACCATCAAAACTATGATCCGCGGTCAAATACATGAATGTCAAACTTGGTCAACTCTTCCAACTTAAAGCTTCCAAATTGAAAATCATTTTTCCAAATAAATTCTAAACCACTAGAAAACCAAAACCAACCATACATGCATCATATGAAGCTACGCACGATATCAAAACACCAAATGAAAATGGAAATGCTCAAAATGACCGGCCGGTCATTTCATTCTCCCCCACTTAAACATATGTTCATCTTCGAATGTGCCAAGAGTAGTTCCAAAGCCATCAAAACTCCGTATAAACTCAACATACACTTACCCATGGGTGATACCACTTCATCCCAATCCATATAATTATTTCAAAACTACCAAATCGAAGATTCTTTCTTCAACCTCAGTCCATAAACCTTGGAAGCTAATCTCCAACATCTGAAATTATAAGAATTGATTCTCGCATTAAGAAACTGTATATGTTAAACAAGAAACATCAAGCCATAATCATATCCCATGATATACAACATAAGTTACGTACTGATAGTAATACCTTCCGACCATAAAACTACTTATTAACAAACTTGGTACCGGCGACATACCTCATATAACATAATACCTCGTTCTGAATCTTCATACACTACCAAGGACGATAGAAGCATGCAGAAAATTATAACCACTTGTCAGATCAACATGCCATGGGGATCACTTGCCAGATAAGAATAGATTCCAAATTCTAAGTTGACTAACGACATGTTTCTTCCTAACACACCTTAGTCAAATTCGATAGCACTCAATTCAGGTCCAACAACCTCATCTCATCTAATATAAGTTGCTCGATCGTCATGGAACTCCAATACCAAATACCATGCAATCCGTGAACCAAACAGCCAACCACTCAAATGTAACTAATGATGGAAGGAGAACAAAATGATAGAATCGTCCCGCAAGCCCAATATATACCACCAAAAAGTGCGATGCAATGAACCCATCCCATAAAGGAGAAATAAAACACACGAAATAAGCACAAAGGGTGTATCCCAACATAACTCATTTGCGATGCGTGACCCAATCCAAACACCGGTCCACATGGAATACCTCGAGCCATGATGCTCACAATAGACAACCACATGAATATCAACAAAAAACACGCGAAGTGCATGATCATAGCCATGGAGAAACGGATAACACAACATACCACAAACAGTAAGACCATAACCAAGGCACAATCAACCAATCAACACCCCAAGAGCCATAACGCTCGAATTCTGCCACAAGTCCCAAACAGAACCACATCATTTGTGTAACTAGTCAACAGTCTAACAATGCATCGTCGCATAAGAGAGTAACACATGGAACATAACATCACGTAAATAAGATCAACTCTAACTGATGACACAGCCCTCAACAATAGCTGGTGCTGAGTAAACGTATATGCATGATGTAAAACAGATGTTCTTATTAGGCCTACCAGTGGCCTCAAAATCATTTCCTATCCTCCCGACACATGTAGATAACCTCTAAAAAGTCCAAAAAAATCTATCCATAACATATATAATCCGCTGTCAACCTCTAACATAACTTCACCATCCACAACCAAGGAACAATTTACCTCTAAGCACCCTCCTAGTCTTCAAATATTTAGGATACAAGAATCTCCATGTCCGATCCCAACTCCACCACTCAAATGACTGACACATCCCTCATACATAATCATCTCACTGAAAAATACTTCCATAATTCTTTTGTGCCACATAGAAAAATTTGAACCTCAACAGTAGATCAACCATGCGATTACCGTAATACTAGTCAAGCATCCGCAATTCAAAACACAATGTGCCTTTTGAAATGCGCACCCCTCTCAGGTGATAGTAGATATGTAAGCATTCTTCTAAACATCTGAAACTGTCCATGATGATTAAAACTTATGACCTTCCCTTCGAACGGAACCGCAACCTCGTACATACAAGCCTCAATCCCACACACTGCATCACATCTATCAATCCATCATATGCAAATATGAGAACCCCATTATCAACCCTGAACCACATGCAAGACATATATTCTATCAACCAGAAACCTTCCACTTGACGCCCATCCAATAAAAAGTACAACACACAACATACTCCACCTGCGTATCGAAAATATCTATCCCAAGCCGTGGTCCAAATATTTGAGAACTCTTTGTAAAATAATTGCACATAACCAAGTCATCAAAACTGAATCCCTCTAACTCAACAAAGTCATGCAAATCTCCCAACCTAAGACTATTGCCACAAAACACCTATAATGCTTCACCACACCAAATGAACCGATCACTTCTATTTCTATGCGGATCCAACCCACTACCAAGTTGTCACATTTCATCGAGTTTCCCTCGACTTGCCTTCAAGGTTACACCTCTCCCTGCCAGTACACTATCCCAAGCTCACCATAAGAGATCCGAGCATTAAACAACGTCGTCCTATGGCTCCTAAGACACTCTATTTCGTCTTAAGCACCGAATAATGCCACAACCAAGATATCCACGTGGAAGAGACCTTCTGTGAATCTGAAGCTATTTCTCTAACCTATCTAATATTGAAATGTAGAATCTAAGTCTAGTTTGTTAGGCCTGTAGAAGCTAGTAATATGGCAGAAGCTAAGGCTGCTTTATTAGGCCTGCAATGGTGTCACTCAAATGGATATGATAGAATTATGATTTAATGTGACTCCAAACTAGTTATCGATATGTTGAACAATACTTTGAAATCTCCTTGGCATGTCAATAGTATCATCCAAGAGGCAAAACAACTCATACAAACTCACGATAGTGTTATTAGGCATTACTACAGAGAAACTAATAATGTAGCAGACATACTCGCTAAATAGAGCCATGAGATACATGAGATTATTATGTTCAATGATATTAATCAACCTAATTTGACATGATACAATTGCCTAATCTAAGACATAAAGCTGTGAAGAACATTTTGTTGCGAGATGATAGTATGCTTTTTAATGTAAGGTAGCTAGATTAATTTGTATGCCTTATAAAGTACTTTTATGTCACAATGCGGCAAAGAATTCTATTTTCTTTTTTGACACTGTTTACCTTGAAAATGGTAATACAAATTATATTTTATTTTGTGGTTCTAAAAATATGTGATCTATTTTAATACTAGTTGTTTAGGCAATAGATGCTAAGTATGAACAAGGAAAGTAAGATAATAGTAAAGGGAAGTAGTGATATGCAAACCAAGCAATTATAAGACAGGGTCTCGAGCTGGCCGAAGCAGGGCCTCGGGGTCGAGCTTGAATGCTTAATAGAGGACGATCGGTGAAGGAATAACAATATGGAGGGCCTTAAGGATAGACTTTTATGATCAATAACGAGCAATAAATGAAGAACAATTAATGAACACAATAAATGGAAAGCAATAAATCTGTAGAACAAATGTGGAGTATGTTAGGAGAGCAGAGAATATTCATGTGTGTTACAAAATAACAAGGGTCCCCTTTATATAGGAAGGGGAATCCCAACATAGTACATGTGTAATTATTACAAAGAAATACAGCTTGCACAACTATTTAATGGCTTGGTACGGACTTGTATTATTCTTACAGACTTGGTCAGCTCTAACCACGCGCCCTTGGGAATTTTCCGTCTTTCCACGATGGTTATCGATTTGTACTGACCCAAGGTCAAGCATAAGGAACCTTCGATATTCTCCCCCGGGGTCAAGCTTCGACTCTGCTCTGAGCATCTTAAGGTCGGACGCAAAATGCCATAGTGGCCTCAAAATCAGGCTCTCCGATTTTAGCCGTATACAGACATATAAGCACATATAACATATATATGATCATATGGCTCCATTGTTGGATCTGCTTTATGTATTAGATATGTCTTAATTGTAGATTTCCAGTTATGTAATTTTTCAGAACGTTTTGGTTTTATGTCCCCCTCCTATTGTATCTTTTCTTTGTTTTATAATAAACAAGATAGGGGTAAATGTCAAAACCCCCATCACCGCGGCAGGTGAAAGCTCGGGTCGTTTGAATTAAAAAAAAGTAGAATCACACAAATGATATAGAACAACCTCGTCTTGGCACCATACAATGTAAATCTCAGATCTTAGCCATATACAAATCCAGGAAATCTTCAAATACCACATATGAATCTTGAACTCATTAGAACATTCTCGAGATTCATCCACTCTGCTACAATCTCCAACGTACCGCCCAAACGAGCCGAGCGATTTGTTCCCCATTAGCAAACAAACACCAACAAAAGTAATCCCTACCTTAGGAAACCAAGTGAATCACTTCACATTGCACACTACGTCTGCCACAAATAACAAACCCGAATCACTCAAAGATTACCATATATCAATAAAGTGTGATACATCATGCATCTGGCAATATTCCTTCTCCGCACTAACCTCGAAGCCAACCCCATTCAAGTCATATCTAATCCACAAATATGCCTCAGACCAAAACTAACATAACACATGACCATGCAACTTGATCGTCGATAGTAGACTCACCCACATGGCTCGAAGCAATAAAACTTAACATATGATAACCCACAATACTCTTACTCGATAATCTCCATAATCCCGCACTTTAACCACACTAAATACATCATAAGGTAATGTAGAACTAATCATAAAGCACCCGAAATCGTTTGCTGAGCGCATATTAACCCATACGACAATCGTGTGAATCCAATTTAGCGATCCAAAATCATTTTCCAGCACATGTAACCCACTGGTAGAAAGAAAACTCTTCACAAAACATCATATGGATCACACAACCGCAAACCATCCCGCGGGAGATAACTCACTTGCTTAGCCTCAAACTGGAATTACTCTATGCCTTATCATGGTCAAAACCACAATGCAATCACTTAATCTTCCAAGTCCGAACTCGTCAGATATACAATCTACTTTATTCCAAAAATGTACAACTGAATAATCCCTCCACACACTCGAAATTCGAGAATGTGCAACACATCAATACATAAATAAAGCATTCATAGTACTTTCACATCCAAAGCAAAAATCCTTCGTCACATCCAAGTTATCTAAGCATATTTCGCATTCACATACTACTCATCACATAGCTATCCAATCACTCACTAAGCCATCAATCCCACTCCTAGGGACACTACAAGACATATAAGTCCTACTCACACAACTAAAACTACCGAACCCAAGTTGATGTCTGAACCTGGCCTCAAGTCCTCTAGACTAGCAAATCTTCTCACATAAAGAACACATCTCGCACCACATCCATGACATCCCAAGTTGTTGATGTATAACTAATACCGAGTGCTCAAGATAACATATGAGTGGATGGAAGTAATTCAAAGATATACACTTCAAAATGATTCAATGCCTTACGATGAGGAAAAAGATATAGGAATTTTACTACATTCCCTGTAGCCTCTTGAAGATAAGTATGGAGATCATCATACCGATCAGTGAGACTGTACTAGACACTTGCTCATGACTCGTAGAACATATGAACCTAGAGCTCTGATACCAACTTCTCACAATCCAAAATTCACCTAGTCGTGTTGGCACCTAACCCAACCTGCTATGTAAGCCAAATAACACTAAACACAATTCTAATGAAAATAAAAAGAAATCAATAAGTGAACCAACTGAATTTCCATACAACAACCCAATGGTTAGTCTTACAGATCATGAGCCACTATGACTCAGATTTAAAAAGCTAGTATGAAAATAAATACAATATCTGTTTGGAATATACATAAACAAATTACAAATCTGAAGCTACCAAGGGCAAGTTGTGGCTATATCCGAAAAGCAGGGTACATCTTCAATGCCAACTTCTGCCATCCACAACTTAGCTCCAAGATCTACACGGAAGGTGCATAAGTGTAGTATGAGTACGACTGACCCTATGTACTCAACAAGTATCATAACTAACATTGGCGAGGTAATAGAAGAAATAATTATAAATGATACTCGCTAATCGCCGGTACATTTTATAATTCCAACAAGTAGAGAACAAAAATATGATCATGTCATAAATCACAGATACAACCACCTTGGTGCAAACAATTACATAACGTACTCTGCTTAGTTGATAATCTAGCATATAAAAAATTTACGCAAATAAGTCAGGTAAACAACCAAGGAAATTTCAAGTAAAGATGAAATGGAATAACCAATTCAAACACTGGCTCGTCTTTCCTCACATATACGATAACTTAACCAAACAACTTATCAACTTTTCTCATACATCGTGTACACAATTAAGAAGAAACATGAAAAGTTGACCCTACGGGGATGGACCATACGCACACGCTGCACAGACATCGTACGTGCTAATAATAACAACAGCATGGACAATTCAGGTGCCAATAATAACTCACGTGTTGCACGGGAAACTTACATTCCAATATCACAATCCGCTAAGCGTGGTCACAGGCTCAATATCATACTATGCGCGACATGGTCATGTGCTCAATATCACAATCCGCTGGGCGTGGTCACATGCTCAATATAACAAATTGCACGACGTGATTGCATGCTCAATATCACAATCCGCCAGGAAAGGTCATAGGCTCAATATTAAAATCCGCATGGTGTGTCCACGTGCTCAATATCACAATCCACCATGCGTGGTCACAAGCTCAATATCACAATCTTCATGGCACAGTTACATGCTACAAGTCCACCCATATCACACAAATGATGATACACGAGAATACATGTACATGATCAATAAACATCAAATTTCATACTACTAGACTAGTATAAGTGACATGCTAAGGTGTTATATGAAGAATGTACTAGCATAGCTCAAGTCAAGAAAATAAATCACGAAGGTAGCAATTATGAGGTTCAATCAGGAGACTAACCTCTATGTAGCCTAGAAAATGGATCAAATAGCTCACAACAGGGGTACAAATATAAGTCCTATCACAACATGAAGCTTAACAATCAATCCAAGGCATATCATAGTCAAAACACTACCCCGAGCATGATAAATTTCCCCGTTCACACACAAGGTCTCAATTCCACACATGTGCGCCACCCATAACGCGTAGCTTTCACAAATAACTCAAGAAACTAGTGCCTCAACCAAAGTTTAGGTAAGATACTTACATCAAGCAAGCTAAATCAATACCCTAGAAGTGCCACCCCGCATGAATCGACCTCCGAACGGATCGAAACTAGCCAAAATCAACTGAAAAATATCAAATAATGCCATAGAAATTAAACCCAAATGATAAAGGTCGAATCTTTAATCAAATAATCAAAGTCAACCCAAAAAGTTAATTCAAGGCTCGCACCTCGGAACTCGACAAACCCCACAAATTCTGGCAACCCATTCGAATACGACTCCAATCATAGCAGTATTATCCAAATCCAACTTTGAATCGATGTTAAAAACCCAATTATTCATTTTAGAAAAGTTTTGATAAAAAACCCTAATTCTCTTTTAGATTCATCAATCAATGCCAAAATAAAAGATGGAATCATGAATAATAATAAAAAAATAAGTCAAGAACACTTACCACTATCCAAGTCTTGAAAATTCCTTCAACAATCGCCCTAATCCGAGCTCCCAAACTAAAAATGTGATAAAATAAGTAAAACCCTCGAATATTATATCTCATAAGAACTACACAGTAGTAACCTATGGATCGCGTTTATACCATCGCGATCGCGATACACAAAAATCACACTACTACAAAATGCTCTGCGCGTTCGCGACACCGACCACGCGAACGAGATGACCTTACATGCAAGTCCTCCGCGGACGCGTCCACGCCCATGCGAACTCGAAGACAAAATCTCCCAACTCCATGATGAACCGGGATCATGAACCATCTCTGCGAATGCGATGGGTCAGGACACCTAACCTTTTAAAATGTGGCCCTCTTGCCGTGAACGCTAAGAGGAAGAATCACTAAGATACAAATCGCACTTCGCAATCGCGATGCTTATCAGACTAGCACCAGAAATAAGAGGAAACCAACCATCAAACATGAAATAAAATGGTCCAAAAATTCACCTGAGCCCCTCCAGACCCCGTTCGCACAAACCAACAGATCCCAAAACATAACACGTACCTACTCAAGGCCTCTAATCACATATAATAACGTTAAACTACAAATTGCATCTCAATTCAAGATTAATGAACCTTTTCAAGTTTTAAAATTCCAAACTTACGCCGAACATGTCTAAAAAACTTGGAATCACCTCAAAATTTTCACACAAGTTCTAAATGACATAATGAACCTATTCCAACTTTTGGAACAACAATCTGAACCCGATAAAATCAAAGTCAACTCATAGTCAATCCATGAACTTTCCAAACCTTTAAATTACCATCTTTCGCCAATTAGAGACAATACCTTCTAGAAACATCTAAATACAAATCCGGACATTCGCCTAAGTCCAAAATTACCATCAAGATCTAACAGAACTATCAAAACTCCGATTTGAGGTCAAATGAATGAATGTCAAACTTGGTCAACTCTTCCAACTTAAAGCTTTCAAATTGAAAATTATTCTTTACAGTAAATTCTAAACCACTCGAAAACAAAACAAACCATACATACAAGAAATAATACATCATATGAAGCTACCCAGGACCTCAAACCACCAAACGAAAATGCAAATGTTCAATACGATAGGGTGGGTCGTTGCATTCTTCCCCACTTAAACACACGTTCGTCCTCGAACGTGTCAAGAGTCATTCCTAAGCCATCAAAACACCATATAATGTCACTATACACTTATCATGGTTCATACCACATCATCCCAATCCATATAATCCCGTCAACACCACCTAATCAAAGATTCTTTCTTCAACCTTAGTTCATAAACCTTGGAGCCCAATCTCCAACATCCGAAATTCATTATAAGACTCGATTCTCGCATCTATACACCGTATAAGTCTGAACAAGATGTATCAAGACACAATAATATACTAAGATATAATCACATGATATACCATATAACTCACATACTAATTGTAATACCTTCCGACAATGATAGTTGCTTATTAACAAACCCGGTACCGACGACATACCTTATGTAAAATAAAAACTCGTTCTGAACTTTCGTACACTACCAATTGTCGCCCCCCCCCCCCCCCCTTTTTCCTCTACTTTCAGATCAATCAGGGTTTTCGACATTATTGGGACAACTCGTTTCCTTTTGGGTAAAGGGATATAAGGAATTTGAAGAGTTACCACCTAACGAATTAAGGTGCGTTAGGGCACCTACTAAGGGTAATTTATAACACTAATTGCAAAACTAAAGATTAGGTAAGGGATTGAAATTACTTCAAGGGGAAGGTGTTAGACACCCCTCAAAGTCCACAACTGTGGGTCCCGGCCAAACATACTTTGTGAATTCATTCAAGTAGCAAGTAGACAGTCTAAGCACACATACGTAAACAAACAAGGTTTGATAGATTGGCAGTCTAAGAACACATATGTGATGAAATAAGGTTTGACAGATTGTCAGTCTAAGAACACATATGTGATAAAGGGTAAGGGAAGTCCTAAATTGTTTATCCTATAGGATCACATCTGTACAATGCCCGGTAATCACTCCTCAATGAGGGGCTACACGTGGCATTAGCGCACAGGTCATTATATCCTTTTGCTACCCATTATCCCACCCCCTTAGTGGTTATTAAGCGGAATTTTATTTAACGAACTCTAAGCGTGCTGTTACCCGTCCCTTCCTTGTGGTCTCGGAGGAGTTTAGGACCTCTAAATATGGGCAGTTCAAGACAACCCCTAAGGTATTTAAAAGGGAAAAATCTAGGCGACAAACAAATAACAAGTAGGACCAGCAGATAGGAAAAATAAGCAGTTACGAGGCTCATGTTTACCTCCACATATATGTACCAAATAAATAGCACGTCTCAAACACAGACAAAGGCAGCTTTTATTGGAGAAAGGATCTTTAAGACAGGGTATCTAAGTGAACATTAAAATCACAGAAATACGCAACACTATTTTTATAAACTCAACGGCAGGGCCCTATCAGTTTGCCTACTGATTTTTAAACCTGTGAATCTTTAAGCGGTAAACACAATCAGAGCAACTTTCCAGTTTTAGAGAGGTTAATCACCTAAGGCTTTTCCTAGGCGTAAATCTGTGCATAACAACGGTTATGAGGTACCTAAACAGTTTTGAAAGTATTTAACCTCCAACATGTTATTCTAGGTGATACAAATTTGAGAGTGAAAGGATTGGTATGAGTTTTATTTTAAAGAAAACATGACAATTATATGTGAGACTGTTTTTTACCTTTTTATGGATCAGTTAAACTAGGCATATTAAAAAAAATGCAAGCAGAATCCTAGAGCATGGCATCTAATATGCACATAAGAATGACAGAATTATGAAGACATACTTTTTTAAATGCATACAAGAGTAACAACATTCTTAAAACATGATTTCTAAATGCACATGATTCTTAACGTGATTTCTAACTGCACAAAAGAGTGACAGTTTTATGTCAATATTATTTGTTGTCCTAGGAGCAGGATCTCTAAGTGATAGGCTGATACAACGCAAAACATAGATTAGTGACATGTGATATGCTGAAGTAGTAAATATGAAGTCCTAAGAATAGGATATCTAATGCATATTTCGCATGATTTTGATGAACAAATTAGTCCTAAAACATGGATTCTAATGCAGATATAAAGAACATAAAGCCTAAGGCATGTTCTCTACCCAATAGTGTCAACAATATTATCAGCTACCCCCCCCCCCCATTTCACTAACCATCCCCAATATCTATTTACAATAATTATTACAAACCAATAGTTGAATGAATTACATAAATAAATAAAAGAGAAGAAGTTAGACTATAGGGAGCCTGAAGCAGGCCCAAATGTATCTTGAGGATACCAAGCCTCCATAACCTCAAATGCCAAGAGTCTCATATCCAATCTCCTGTTCGGGTGTGTCAGATTCCCTAAGGACCTCAAGGATGCCAGGCAGTGCTCACACCCAAACTTTCATAACAAGAACTGAGTAAGTGCAGTGTGGAAGGGCCAACCCCAGTGTGTCAGAGTCTAGAGGGATCTCACAGGAATTCCAAGGCAGTCACACACTGGAGGGGAAAACCTAGGGACTTAAGAGTAGAGTGAGAGTGCTTGACATAGTTTTGAAAAGGTTTTGATATGAAAATAGTATTGAAAAGAACTTAGTTAAGTGAAGAAGTTTTATAAGAATATAGGAGTTGATTAGAAACATAGTTTGAACAAGGACATTGTAAACATTTGAAGAATCAAACAAAACAGCAGAATAACTCACAGCAAACAGTTTCCACATCTCTTAACAACATGATTCACATAGGGATAATTGGGAGTTGGGGACATATACAACACACATAGTGAAACACATAACAAACAGGAACACATAAGCTTTTGGGATTAAGGAATAGCTAATAATACAGACATAGGGCATGGATTTCAGAACTGACAATTGGAACATAGTTGTACTAGGAAGGGTTAAACATCGAATCAGAAGTACTTAGGGGTAGTAAATAACTTAGCAATGCATATTAATATCAGAACTGAGTAATCAAACAAGCAAACAAGAAAGCCTTTAGTCATGGAGCAGAGTCAAGTCAAGACATGCTAGAGAAAGCAATAAGCAAGTCATTAGACATGTTAATCATAAGTTGAATAGGATAGAACTCCTACATACTAAGTGAAACAGTGATTTAAACATGCTAATTGCATATTGAAAGGCTAAGAATATGAGGCATAGACTAGTAATCAGTAAACTAAAGCAGTAAGAGAGCATATAGAGTTTGGAACTTAGTTTAAAATCAGAACATACCAGTTAAGCATAGCAAATACAAAGTATAGAGCATATGAGTGCAATAACTAGCCTTGGCTTACAGCCGGCTAGTTCAATAGAAGTAGGAAGTAACAAGAAAGAGTATAAAACTTTAAGTGTAGGATAGAATTGGTGAACTAATATCCCGTCCGTGTAATGAAAATAGAAAAGAATATATATAATAGTTGAGATATAGCTAGAATAAGGCAAACAATCAAATTGTTCAATAATTGAGGAGCCACATAATCAATTAAGAGTAAAATTAGCCAAGTCATCCCTTAATTAAGGGAGTAATTTACCAAAGGTAGAGAGCAGGTAACAATTAAGGAAAGGATCACATAGCTAGGTATAGAGTGGGTAATTAGGGTAGATACACAAATGTTCAATTAAGGAAATAAGTAATAAGACTTAATTAAATAACACTGTTAATCACATAATAAGGTAAGAAATAGTTTAAAGGTTTTGAAAATAGGAAAAATAGTCGGAAATCAGTATAGGAGTATCAACAGAATGAATCAAGGATTCAAAGAATCGAAACAACACTGATTTTAAGGAAAATAACAGAAGCTTCCATGAATACGTATACCAGTCGAGTATAATCAAGAAGAATCAAATATAAAATCCTAATAGGACATATTAGGGTAAAATCACGACATATTCAAATTAAACGAAGCAAAATCCAAGGGAATCAAACACATAGTAGAATCACATGAACAAACAAGCAAGGACGATCTCAGAATCCAAACATAGTACTAAAAATTAGGGGTTTCAACATAACTAATTAGGGTTAAGGGAGAACTTAACAATAATTGTTTAGACACATGAGAATCAGAGAATAACACTTAAAAAGACCAGAAATCATTTTGAAGAAAGTTTCAAAAACCCTAGTTAGGAAAAATGAAGCGACGCTTTGCAAATCAGAAGGTTTCCATAAAAACAAGCAAACATATAGTTTGAACCTTCTTAGATCTGTTACAGATCTAAAAAACGTTAGGAGATGAAATTAGGGTTTCATGAAAATAATCCAGAAATGAGAGATATCAGCTTAGAACCCATAGGTTTAGCCAAGAAATAGGACGATCTTACTCAAATCGAGCCATGGTGGCCTGAGGCAGCATGCCAAGTCTTGACCAAATGACTATTAGTTGTCTTTGGTTAGGTGGAAAATAAGGTGTCAATAACAAATACACCTCATTCCTCATAAATACAAAAACTTGTAAATGATACCATTCATTTCTATTATCTTAAAGACTAGGACTTCACTCAGAAAGGAAAAAGTTTAGCAAATCTTATAACTTCGCAACGTGATCTCTTGCAACAACAAAAGGAAAATCCGACAAGAATTATCGAAACGTTAGCAGCGTAAAAATTATTTTGCGGGTCTAAAGGAGTACGGTGCAATATTTTCCAAGAATATCACACGGATGTTCTCTACTCCGAGTATGTTAAGGCTAAAACTTTCTTACATTTTGGCATGATCTCATAATTACACAAGTCTGATAACGAGGCAGAAAGAAAATTCATGTCCCGGAATTTATAAGTAATGAAAATTATAAGCAGAATATATGTGTTGCGTTGCATCAATTCATTTTCTTCAAACATCGGGAGCAAGTAAAAATTTAATAGCTAATTTCTATAAACAGTAAAGTAGTTTCATTAAACTATTAGATGTATAAAGAGGTTTACAAATCTAAACAATACAAAGTGAAAAAAAAGATTTTGATCAAATATATGCAATGAACTCAACTAATATCTTAGCTTCTTGGAAAAGTACGAAGAGAAAGAAATGAATTCTTTTTGGTTTTGGGAAAAAGAATTAGTACGTTGCACTATAGCTTTGCTGAAGTATATACATCAACCATTTTGTTTAAAATATGACATAATGACTAAATTGAAATGGGAAGAATAATGTTTGAAACAATACAAAGAGTATTGATTAATAATAGTGCCAAAATAGACATTTGTCCCAACTCTAGTATTAGAATAATGACTTTCGGTCAAGAGAGCGGAGAGTCTATATATACAGTGTTACAGTATTTTCATTACCATCGAGCTATAATCGATGGGCAGGCCCCTATTGGGAAACCTCTGATCAGATGGTAAGTTATATACCGAGCCTACTGTGGTCGAGCACCTATGAGCGAGCCCAGTTGGTCGAGATACAGAGCCTAGTATGGCCGAGCGCCTATGAGCGAGCCTACTGTGGCAAAGTAGTTATATATATATATATATATATATATATATATACCAAGCCTTATAGGGCCGGACATCTATTTAATTACTATATTGAGAGAGTTTAGTCAGTATCAGCAGGTTTGCATATCTTCAGATTATCTTTGACTTCCAGCTACCTGCAGTTATTATATTATCAGTTCAGTTTCAGCTTACAGTATATTGCCGTAAATACTCGATACATTATTTCGTACTGACGTCCCTTTCTGGGAGCACTGCATTTCATGCATGCAGGTTCAGACAGACAGACGGGAAGACCTCCTCTGTAGGTGTTGCCCGAGTTCAGCTTTATCGGTAAGCTCCCGTTCTTTCGGAGTTGTCGGGTCTAGCAGTATGGTGTATATCTTGTGTATATATGTAGATAGGTTATGGGTAGGTCGGGGCCCTGTTCTGATCACAGTTTATCCATCAGTAGAGGCTAGTAGACATATCATATCGGTTAGTGCAATATGTTGGGCTT
This sequence comes from Nicotiana undulata, assembly GCA_005239495.1. Classification (NCBI taxonomy): domain Eukaryota; kingdom Viridiplantae; phylum Streptophyta; class Magnoliopsida; order Solanales; family Solanaceae; genus Nicotiana; species Nicotiana undulata. The sequence goes on from ML285049.1 coordinate 49,800, forward strand.
GTAGACCATATACGTATATTTTGTTGGCTTGTCAGTTGTAGTAATTATGACGGCCTTGCCGGCCCAGCTTTATGTTGAAATTAGTCAGTATTAGTCTCAATTTAGTTTTGTATTTTGCATCGCACATTATCCAAGGATAGGTAGGCACTAGGTGCCAGTCTCTCACCCAGGCTCAGGGCGTGACAATTCCGACCCCGATAGCTAATTTTCCACTGACGATCGAAAATCACCAACAATTCAGTTTCGCCAGTTCAAGCCTAATTCTATTCCGGACCTCCAAAAAATATTCCGAACACACTCCTAAGTCCCAAATCACCTAATGAAGCTATTCGATCCATAAAAACCACATTCTGAGGTCATTTACCTATAAGTCAACTTCCGGTTAACTTTTTAACTATAAAGCCAACTTAAGAGACTAAGTGCCTCATTTCTCACCACGACTATTCCAAATATGATACAACCGACCCAACACCATATAAATGAGTTAAACAACACATGATAAGGTAGAAACGGGGAAAACGGGGCAAATCTCACGGAACGACCGGCCGGGTCGTTACATATTTGACATATATGTGTGTGGGAGATGGTGGCTTCGATTGTTGTTGTATAAGGTAGTGTTATTCAACTGCTTCTGATAGCATATTTTGGGTTGTTGGGGGTAGGTTTCATTTAAATATGAAATGATTACGAAGTTTCCAGATGTGTCATACCACGTGTGGAATTAAAACGCGTGGGGGAAAGTTGAAGGGAAGGCAGGTAGAGGTATTAATTAAGTGGTGGATGATTTGAATAGGTTGTGTATTGAGGAGGTCACAGGTGTGTAAGGTAGGCTCAAGTCCCAATTGAGTCCATATTATTGAAGTATATGGGCATTGAAATAGTAGGTGGATAATTGTTTCCGCATTTTGGAGGCATAGTGTGCATGTGTTTGATTGTGTAATATGGATATTATAAAGGTAAGTGGTTGTGGCTAACCTTTGGTGGGAAACTAACCAAAGAAAATGCAGTATTTTTTTGTGGAAGGCAAAGTTTCCAAATCCAATTATGTGTATAGGGTGTGGTGGTTTCGATTAGTGAGTGCTATAAGGATTTTACAAAGAACTTGCCATTAGAAGTCATAGCCCAAATGATTTGATCAAAAGAGTGGGGGTTAGTTAATGTGGGAATATGGATTTGGTTTATCAATGAAAGAATGGGTTCCGGTAAGACAAAAGGTAGTGTTGTAGTATCAATTAGGTTGTTTATGATGTGGTGGCTGACTTGGGCAGATGCTTCATGTGAGGGTAGAGGGCCTGCTATACTGTTACGAAGGATAATATTGGGTCATATCCAAGGCTCGTCCCTTAATTGTATGTGTGGCCTTTGGCAATATGCCAAACTACTCCGCGTTGGCAACATTTCCAACCTATTTGTATGGCTTTCCAGATAAGGGAGGTGTTGAGACTGTGAGTGATATTTGTGTATTTGGTCAGCAATAGAGAGGCCCATAGAGAACTGGGACATTTAAACAGTCATCAAGCTAGGTTTCCTAGAAGTGCATTATTTTTGGAAGTCAAGTTTTGAATGCCCAAACCGCCTTGATGATTAGGTTGTTGGACTAGGGACCATTTAGTAAGGTGTCATTTCTTTTTATGTTGAGTAGCGCCCCAAAGGATATTTCTTTGATAAAGGTTCATTTTGGAAATAACCTGGTTAGGGATTTTAATGATTTGCATAACATGATTTGGGGGGTATTTAAAGTAGATTAAATAAGGGTAGCTCGTCCTGCCATCGTGAGCATATTTATTTTTCAGCCTGGCAATTTTGCTTTAAAATTTTCTAAGATGTATTGAATAATTTTAGTAGTTGGTTTTTTGACAAATAATGGAAAGCCAAGATATTTGCCAAAAAGAACTCCTTCTCGCATATTAAAGGAGCTTAGGACAATGATTTATCCATTGGTGTAACATTTCCAGAGAAATATATTTTTGATTTAGTAAAGTTAATGCTTTGACCTGAGTGGTGGGTGAATTGGGTAAGAGTATAAATTATAGTATGAACACTTGAAGTGGTTATTTTGGATATGAGAGTAATATCATCTGCAAACAGAAGGTGAGAAATTTGGGGCCCATTGTGTGAGAGTTTTATGGCTTTCTAGTGTTGGTAATCAACTAGTTGGTGAATTTGACGTGAGAGTCGTTCCATGCATAATGTGAAGAGGTAAGGGTATAAAGGATCTCCTTTCCTTATACCTCTCGTGGGCAAGAAGAAAGGGGAAGGATGACCATTGATGAGGATTGAGATAGAGGAGGTGCTTATACAAGACATAATTGATTTGATGATTTGTTGTGGGAAGTTAAAAAAGTGTAATGTGTCTTTAATGAAGCACCATTCCATTTTATCAAAATCTTTTTAAAAGTCTAGTTTAATTAAAAAAAATTCTACTTGAGCTTTCTTCTTGCGAAAGTAATTTAGAATTTTTTGGACTATTATGGCATTATTCGAGGCTCATCTCCCTTTTAAAAAAGCATATTGTTCAGGGCTAATTATTGTCGCTATGTTAGGTTTGAGACGATGAACAATGATTTTGGTGATAATTTTGTAAATAGTATTACAAAGACCTAGGGGGCGATATTGAGTAATGAGGGAAGGGTGTTTAACTTTAGGAATAAGGCATAAATAAGTTTTGTTAACTTGTGTTGGTATTTGACCAGTGCGAAATATCTCATTACAAAAAGCAATGACTGAGGGTGAAATTTGAGACCAGTAAGTTTGGTAGAAAAACGGATGTAGGCCGTCTGGCCCTGATGATTTGATAGGTTTAAACGAACGCATTGCTTGGTATATTTCCTTTGGGGTTAAGGGGCGTGTCAAGGTGGTGTGATCTCTTGAAGTTAATGAGTTAAAAGCAGTCGTGAACTCCTTTATGTTGGATTGGGCATGGGTGGTGGTGAATAGGGTTTGATAATAATGAAGGATCATATTATTAACTAAGGGTTGATCAATAATCCAATTACCTCCTAAGTCTTTAAGAGCGGTTATCATATTCCTACGTCTACGTTGTAGGGTGGTTAGATGGATAATTTTGGTATTGGCGTCAACTTGTTGTAGCCAATATATATGTGATTTTAATCTCCAAAGTCTTCTTCCATTATAAGTAGTTGATTAAATTATTTGACGAGGTCGCTTTCCAAAGTTTTAAGGAAATGGCTCGTGGGGTAACAAGGAGAGGATTGGAGACCATTGAATCGAGCTAATAAATTTTAGTGTTTCTTAAAGATGTTACCAAAAGTGTTTTGGTTCCAATCTTGAACATCTTCAGTAAAGTCGTTTATAGCTGGTAGCTAATTTTTATTAGGATTGCAATGGTGATTAAAAATCTACGGAAAGGACGGGTGAGAGAACCAAATAGTTTCAAATGAAACACTTTATTACATGAAAAAGTATGTTTCAAGTTGAGGAGTAAGGGACAGTGGTCCGTATGAGTTCGAGGAAGATGTTGTACGTTGGCTTCTGGAAAGAGATTGAGCCATTCGTAATTACAAACTTATCTATCCAAATGTTCTAGAATTCGATTGGCTTTCTAGAATTCGATTGTCTAGGTAGAGTTTGTTTGTCCATGTGTAACGACTGCCTTTAAAGCCTAAGTCTAATAAATTGCAATAATTAAGGCATTGGAAGAATTGGTCACATCTTGAGTTATTAATAGGGTTGCCCCCAAATTTTTCATTTGCACGAAGTACTTCGTTAAAATCCCCACCAATAAACCACGACATATGAATATTGTCATGTATGGTCATTAAATTTGTCCACAAGTCGGTACGTGCATGCAAATCATTTTTGGCATATATTACGGAAAATAACCAAGTAGTAGGGTTTGGGGGTACCTGCATAATGGAGTGGATAGCTTGGGATGTGACTTTGATTTGATCAAGCTTAAGAAGGTCGTCATTCCACAGTAGTATTATACCACTTGAGTGTCCTTCTGCTTAGGCCTGTGCCATGTTTGTAAAGCCAAACTCCTCATTTAAATGAGCATGGCATTGGACGTGAGTTTCTAACAGAGCCACTATGGCAGGTTGAAGGTAATTTAGTAGAGAACAAAAATTTCTTTTGAAGTCTTAGGACTAAGCTCCACAACAATTCCATATGATAAATTGCATTTTATTACTGTGGGGGTGATGGTGGTGGAGTCTGAGTGGCCTCCCCTTGTGACAATGTTGCTCCTAGTAATGAGGGGATCAATACTAGCCTATACTTTCCTGCCTCTGGATTGTTTGTTGGACGAAGATTGAGTGAGCAGTTTCTGAGTTCTACTGGGCACATTAAGATTACCTTTCTTGCATATTTTTATTTGAGGGTGTAGGATTTTTTGTTGTTGAGAAAGCACAAGATTGGTTGAGTTTCCCGTATGTCCACCATTGTGGCTGCTACTTTGAGTTGCTCGATTTTATCTAGTGCGTTGTGAGTGGCTAGGGGTGGGTGCACTGGAGTCGGTTGATAGGGTGTCGTTTGTGCATGTAGTGATGATGGGATGTGGATGGTCGACCTTGGTTGTATCCATGGTACTAGAGAGTGGGGTGGGAGTTGTGGAGGGTAGAAGGGGAGCTCCATGGGGGATGTGTGAGTGTGGTACGGAGGTGGAAGTAGGGTGTGAGTCTGGAAGTGCTACATGGTCGATGGAGGGTGCATGATCTAGAGATATTGGTTGTAGAGGTCTACTCCTATCCTCATTCCTTTCGTCACTATTTGAGCAATATCGTTTGGATCATGAATCATTAGGATCACATATTGTCCATCTACCTCCATCGTGAAGGTGAGTGCATACTCGTGGAGGCTCATTTCCAACCACGATTGAGGGTATGCTTGTGTTGGGGGATATTGAGTGATGTAAAGTGGTGGGAGGTGTTGAGGGGTATGGTTCCACGGATGTATGTTATTTGTGTGTTCATGGTTATGGGGTGGTGGAGTAAGTTGGTGTTGGAGTAAGAGAGGGTTCTCCGGTGTTGAAGGTTTATGGGCAGGCGGTACATTGGGTTGTTGGTTAATTAAGATTGGGAGTTTACGTGTAATAGAAGTAGTAATATTTGGGGTGGGATTTAATGATGCATTGGCAAGCTTGGGAATTATGTGAGTGGTTAAGGGGTGCGGCTGATTTGATGGTTTAATTATGAGCAATTGTTGGCAAGGGTAATGTCACATGGAGGTGTTGCATGTGTCGTGGATGATAGGTGTTGGGCTGAGTGAGGAGTGGTGTGTGTAGGAATAAGTTGTGAAGAGTGTAGTGGGATTGAAGGGTTAGCTGTATTAAGGCCATTATTAGATTGGACATTGGGTTGTGTAGAATTTGAAGTTGAGGCGGGGTGTGACCATGGAGGTGAAGTGGCATACATGTCAGATGTAGGTGCCATATGGCTGGAGGTGGTGACTGATTTTATTGATGTGGGAGTAGGAGTAGAAGCTTGGTGGCCATGGTGGTGAGAAGGCGTGACCATGCCTATTTGGTTTGGGCATTGGCTGAAATGGGGTGTTGGAAGTGAAGAAAATGTGGGATGTGGGGTGATAGAATTTGGGCTCAACAGTGGTTTGGAGAAGTGCAACATAATGGTATCATTAATTTCCTCAATTAGGTGTAAGGTTTGATTATTTAAAAAATTTGGGGGGGGGGTATTCAAGTCTTTCCCTTTGTTGGAGGGAGCAGGGATTGGGAGTGGTTCGTTAGAGTGCGTACCTATAGGGTCCATGTTGACATTTGCCATTTTCCCAGCCGCCTTGGCATTAAGATGTGGGTGGCTAAATTCCATGGAAGTATTAGAGCGTGAAGGTAAATATCTTTTCCCGCGTGGTGGACTTTTGTATTTAGATCTTGTTGGAAAAGTTACTGTTTTCAATTCGTTGGTGGTAGATGAATGGGGTTCGTTAGGGTTTGGTGTTGTAGTTGTGATTGGTGGGGGGGGGGGGGGGG